>JAODUO010000279.1:342500-352500 GCA_025642075.2 Ridgeia piscesae
TCTTATGTTACATATACACACAAACACACATAAACACACATAAGCGTACACATAGATACACAAGAACACACACACACACAAACATACACACACACATACACAAGCACACACAGGCACAAGCATGCACATACAGACACTCTAATACACACACAAGCACACATACACACACAAGCAAGCACACACAAGCACACGTACACACACACACACCATACACATACACAACAAGCACACACCACACACACATGCACACGCACACACACACACACACACACACACACACACACACACACACACACACACACACAACAAACACACAAACAAGCACACATACAAGCACACATACAAGCACACATACACACCCATACACACCCATACACAAGCAAGCACACAAACAAGCACACATACAAGCACACATACATACACACCATACACACACAACCATACACACACAACCAAGCACACACAAACACACACGGCAGTTGTCATTACCTGACTGTCAGCCATGCTGAATGTGATGTACATAATGTGGTATCATTGTAAAATTGTATAATTGTTCCAAAACAATTCTCAATGAATTTATCAGATTAATCTTGTATTTTAGCAATTTAGTCAGTCTCATGGTGTGCACTTGTGTAAGTAATGTGAAACTACATCTAATTTGGGTCCAACATTTCAATGACTGAATTCTCAATGATCAAATCCACAATCTTTTAGGGGTCATCTCAGATTTTTACACAGTTAAAAGTCTTCCCCAAACATATATCATTCAGTTCACTGGATGAGGGTGACATGTATTGATGTCTTTGTAAGCTGATGTGACAATCAGTAGGTGTAAATTCAAGTTATTCACACGTTTCTAAAGATTTCTTTTGAAAGTGTGCACATTTGAGATGCCCCCTAACTGCTGACCATTCATTGGCCGCTGGTTGCCGTGATACCGACTCTGCTGCGTGTCTATTATTCCAGGGACGAAGATAATGACTTAAAGTCGCGCTTAAGGCAGAAAGTAAGCGGCGAGTCGGATGACTTTTTGGGCCAACGCATTATTGAAGTTCGCACGCTAAGCTCCGAGATGGACGTGTGGTATAACTTAGGTTGGTCCGACCGTCTCTGACTCTGGCCCCCGCGTCGTATACGTATACGTACACTTGTGGGAAGGTTTTATTTCTTTGGGCAAATTTTTGGCACACGCCACCGTTGCTGTTGGTATCTTCCGTTGAGTAGGTTTGCGTAGGTCTTGCGTTAGTTACGTTGGCGATGACCCCAAGCCGGGGTCGTCTGTCCGTCTTACGCGCCTAGATAGCATCGTTCTTTCACCATGTTGCCACTCTCTTTCAGGGACGAAGACGACGATTTAAAATCAAGAATAAGGTCAAAATTTACTCGCGAGTCGGATGATTTTCTTGGTCAGACAATTATTGAAGTTAGAACGCTAAGTGGCGAGATGGACGTTTGGTACAACCTAGGTCCGTGCATTTCACTCATTTGCATGTCCGTGCACTCGTTGTCGCACGCACGCGTGTGCACGCACGCACGCACGCATGCACTTAACATTAGTTCGCCTGCCTTTGCTAGTATTAATTTGTCTTCAGTTGTTGTCGTACAGGGAAGTGGGGCGGGGCAGCTAGAACTGTGGGTTACAGAATTACTCAAAACAAAATTCTTTGTTATTTTACTCAATAAAGCAACTTTTGTAACGTTTATTTGTGCATTAATTGACTTCAAACCAAATAAACATACATATTATTCGTATTCTATCGCAGCCATTTTCTCAACATATCTTTACATTTTCAGCTTTTTGGAAAACGATATCTTGGGGAGTAACTATCGATTTGAAATAGTTACGTTCTGGATGATCTTATCTGTGCAATGATGAGAATTTTTTGTAATGAGCAGTTTGAAAAAAAATCTGTATTTATTGCTATAAACAAGTCTCATTACAAACTGTGTTTGTTAAATAAATGAAAATACCACTCTGGTCATGCAATGGAAACAATCAAAATATGTTTTACTCAGAGACCTGTTCTGTTTTGGGGACTAAAATCCACTTAGAAATACCCCCGTCTAGCTGCTGCGTGACCTTGACATGTGTTTGCGCTGACCTAACTTGCTGCTAAAGCTTTCAGTGTTTCTTGTTACATTCTCTTCGTTTAGTTTCTGTAGTTTCTCCTGAGTTGCCACGAATACGTTCACGTACCTAACCACTAACTCAGCAGTCGCCCACGGAAAAGGCTGATCGATCAAATTGGCGTTATAATTATAAATAACCCTTCAACATTCTTCCATCTGTCGTCAACCACGTCATCGTGTGTCTGGTGTCTTGCCTCCCCGTGAGACCAGAACAGCTGTGATTTGTGGACTTTAAAGAAACTGTCTTGTCCATGAGTGATGTCAAATATCGTGGCAGTTTATTGTAATTAAATGTGATGTTAATCCTGTCATGTCTGTGTGGATTTCCGAGTCCTCTGCAAATCTTGAGCACATAGTCATTACAAACATCTCAATGTGTTGAATACCCCAATATATTGACCGACGATACCATTATACGGTACATAGACCACCCTTATATCTCAACAATTGGCACCACGTAGGGTAGCTAGATACTTGGACACCCAAACATCTCAATTGCTTGGACCACATCGTATACTGATATTTCAATTGTTGACGTCACCTAGGACACCTAGATGATTGGACACCCTGATATCTAAAATGTTGGCACTACTTAGGACACCTGTATGTTTAGGACACCCTGATATCTAAAATGTTGGCACTACTTAGGACACCTGTATGTTTAGGACACCCTGATATCTAAAATGTTGGCACTACTTAGGACACCTGTATGTTTAGGACACCCTGATATCTAAAATGTTGGCACTACTTAGGACACCTGTATGTTTAGGACACCCTGTATTTCAAATGTTGACACCACCTAGGACACTACATGTTTAGGACACCCTGATATCTCAAATGTTGGCACAACTTAGGACACCTTAATGCTTTAGGACACCCTAACATTTAAATTGTTGGCACCACCTAGAACACCATATTAAGTGTTGATTGGCACAATGTAGGCATCTAGATTTCTAAATATAATGTTCTGCACCAATTGAAGTGAACTTTGATGTAAAGTTAATGCTGATAAAATGTCAATCCAACTCAGTTGAGTTGCTAATAAAACTTGTATTATAAATACAGAGCTGTTTTAACTAATAAAGATTACATAATTCTCGTCACCAAAATGTATAATGTCACAACATTGCTGGATTGTACAGTGTTGCTGTAATGACTGTTGTAATATAATATATTCCCTCTATAAAGACATTGTCTCTCTATTACGACCGCTGGGTGTTGTTTCTGAGTATTGTCATCTCTACAGCAGTAGAAGTATCCGTGTATTGCTCATCCAGAAACATTTCGCTTTTCATCAGCTTCATGGAGCTTTGCGTTGTTGTAATTTTGTCTCCTCCACGTCTTCAGACTTTGCTTAAAGAGAAACGTACTCCTGTCGATTACAGTTTGTACAGCCAGTTGTATTAAGACTTCTATTTCACCTTCTTTTAATCTCATTCAGCCACATTTGTTTAGGCATCTAAAATCTCTCGGTTTCGGAATAAATTAGTCATCCTCCAAAGTGTTGGAGTCCCTGGAACTTCCTGTACCATCGCTCAGCGTATCGACC
This sequence comes from Ridgeia piscesae, assembly GCA_025642075.2. Classification (NCBI taxonomy): domain Eukaryota; kingdom Metazoa; phylum Annelida; class Polychaeta; order Sabellida; family Siboglinidae; genus Ridgeia; species Ridgeia piscesae. The sequence continues at coordinate 346,180 of JAODUO010000279.1, forward strand.
AATTGCTCTAGTTCGTCATTATACCACCAGGTGTAGCTGTCTTGCTACATGTGGTGCCACATTTTCTTTCCCCTTATTCGACTCTTGCATTTATATCAGGCTCAGTTATAAGCTTTTTTGCCGATCTTTCGAACCTGCCGAGGAGTGTTTGCACTATCTTTCCTAAACCCAAGATGCCACAGAAATCCAGTTTCTAATATATTTCAATTACATAACACTGTCAAATACCTTCAAACGATTTTATTGAACGGTTTTAAATGTTCTCCCAGCTCTGGCAAAAACATGTAGTAAAAACTATTTAATAATTATGCATAATTATATGTTTGTTATAAACATTAACATGTGACTGTCCATGGATGACAACTATCTGATGACTTTCTTTTAATCTATAAGACTGGTTTACGATGTGTCTGTGGGTGTATGCCATAGTCGGTGGTGGGATTTAGGGGGTTAACGTTAACCTACCGTGTTTACAGAGAAGCGAACTGATAGGTCGGCTGTGTCTGGGGCGATTCGCCTCCACATCAGTGTAGAGATCAAGGGCGAGGAAAAGGTTGCACCCTACCATGTCCAGTACACATGTCTACACGAGGTGAGTGGTCAAGCGGTCAAGTCACCACTGGGTTGTCGCTGCTAAGCATGGTAATCTTTACACATGTGTTCAGTGTGTCGGACTCTTCCTGTTGGCCTGACTGTCTATCATGCTGTCTTGTCTTTTGTAATTGACAAGTAACTAGACACAAATGTGTGTTCTTTGCTCTTTAGGAATTAAAAACACATGGTACACCATAGGTGTGTGTGTGTGTTCATGCGTGCGTGCGTGCGTGCGTGCATGTGTGTGTACACATTTTATTTAGGAGCTTGTCATGTTTGTGTGTGCTTGTCTGTGTGTATACATGTATGTGTGTATGCATGTATGTTTGCATGTATGTGTGTGTATGCATGTGTGTATGTATGCATGTCTGTGTGTACACACCTGCACTCGTGACAGATAGATATATTTGGCTGATGTGACATTTCATGACTTTGTAGAATCTGTTCCACTACCTGAGTGACCAAGCTGGAGGCCAGGTGAAGCTGCCCAATGCCAAAGGGGTGCGTACATTCACCCTCATAGACAGTCTACTGCAACTCAATTGCTTAAGGCAGTCACCAACTTTTAGTGTACTTTTATTGACAGTGTGATCAATTTTATAAGATTTAGCTGTACTAATGTTTTCTTTGCAAACAAATTAGTTCAAACATATGTAGTATAAAGTTGATCATTTCCAACAGCTATGCACCAGAGTCAGTATGATAGATACAAATTAAGCAGATAATTATCTAATTACTTTCTTTGCTAAGACATTCTGGGTGGTTATATAAAGAATAAAGTGGCTTGTGACTTCAGATCTTTGAAGACTTTTTGGAATGAGTAAGTGAAGATATCACAAAAATGTACCCATCACAACCACAAAAGTAGCATTTAAAACTAGTACTTAATCACATCGTCAGTATGCTATTTCCAGGCTGGCCACTTTTAATTGAAATCCATATACTTTACTTGAAATTACCTGTAACCATAGAAATCGGTGTTTTAATGTTTAATAAGTCCAAGGCATTTATCTGTAAGAAAAATAAAGGTCAGTCCATGCTACATTCAACTTATACTTTTTGGGAATCGCTTTGAAATGTTTATTGATGTCTAGTCTTTGACCAGTCAGAACGAGGCATGGAAGGTCTATTTTTTATGAGCCATCGCAGGAGATTGTGGATGAGTTTATTGATGTGTAATATTTGACCAATCAGGATGAAGCATGGAAAGTCTATTTTGACGAGCCATCACAGGAGATCGTGGATGAGTTTGCGATGCGATACGGAATTGAATCCATATACCAGGCCATGACGTGAGTATTCCTGAGATACCCACAGAGAGGGAGGAATTGTACTTGGTCCTTTGTACATTAACCCACTAACTTTGTGACATTGTAAGTACATCCCCTCCCCATGGCTGATATCCAGTTGCGTCATTCTACCTTCGTTGGCATCCTATAGTACAGCTGTAGTTGCTAGTGTCATCAACAGCTGTAGGCAAGGACAGATATACATGTAGTTGCTAGTGTCATCAACAGCTGTAGTCAGGGACAGATATACATGTAGTTGCTAGTGTCATCAACAGCTGTAGTCAGGGACAGATATACATGTAGTTGCTAGTGTCATCAACAGCTGTAGTCAGGGGACAGATAAACCTGTAGTTGCTAGTGTCACCAACAGCTGTACTCAGGGGACAGATATACATGTAGTTGCTAGTGTCATCAACAGCTGTAGTCAGGGGACAGATAAACCTGTAGTTGCTAGTGTCACCAACAGCTGTACTCAGGGGACAGATATACCTGTAGTTGCTAGTGTCATCAACAGCTGTAGTCAGGGGACATATATACCTGTAGTTGCTAGTGTCATCAACAGCTGTAGTCAGGGACAGATATACCTGTAGTTGCTAGTGTCATCAACAGCTGTAGTCAGGGGACATATATACTGTAGTTGCTAGTGTCATCAACAGCTGTAGTCAGGGACAGATATACCTGTAGTTGCTAGTGTCATCAACAGCTGTAGTCAGGGGACATATATACCTGTAGTTGCTAGTGTCATCAACAGCTGTAGTCAGGGACAGATATACCTGTAGTTGCTAGTGTCATCAACAGCTGTAGTCAGGGGACATATATACCTGTAGTTGCTAGTGTCATCAACAGCTGTAGTCAGGGGACAGATATACCTGTAGTTGCTAGTGTCATCAACAGCTGTAGTCAGGGGACAGATATACCTGTAGTTGCTAGTGTCATCAACAGCTGTACTCAGGGACAGATATACCTGTAGTTGCTAGTGTCATCAACAGCTGTAGTCAGGGGACAGATATACTTGTAGTTGCTAGTGTCATCAACAGCTGTACTCAGGGACATATATACCTGTAGTTGCTAGTGTCATCAACAGCTGTAGTCAGGGACAGATATACCTGTAGTTGCTAGTGTCATCAACAGCTGTAGTCAGGGGACAGATATACTTGTAGTTGCTAGTGTCATCAACAGCTGTACTCAGGGACAGATATACCTGTAGTTGCTAGTGTCATCACATTCAGACTATACTGTTTCTAGGGAACGCTTGGGAATTATACCTGTAGTTGCTAGTGTCATCAACAGCTGTAGTCAGGGACAGATATACCTGTAGTTGCTAGTGTCATCAACAGCTGTAGTCAGGGGACATATATACCTGTAGTTGCTAGTGTCACCAACAGCTGTAGTCAGGGACAGATATACCTGTAGTTGCTAGTGTCATCAACAGCTGTACTCAGGGACAGATATACCTGTAGGTGCTAGTGTCATCAACAGCTGTACTCAGGGGACAGATATACCTGTAGTTGCTAGTGTCATCAACAGCTGTACCCAGGGGACAGATATACCTGTAGTTGCTAGTGTCATCAACAGCTGTACTCAGGGGACAGATATACCTGTAGTTGCTAGTGTCATCAACAGCTGTACTCAGGGACAGATATACCTGTAGTTGCTAGTGTCATCAACAGCTGTAGTCAGGGACAGATATACCTGTAGTTGCTAGTGTCATCAACAGCTGTACTCAGGGGACAGATATACCTGTAGTTGCTAGTGTCATCAACAGCTGTACTCAGGGACAGATATACCTGTAGTTGCTAGTGTCATCAACAGCTGTAGTCAGGGGACAGATATACCTGTAGTTGCTAGTGTCATCAACAGCTGTACTCAGGGGACAGATATACCTGTAGTTGCTAGTGTCATCAACAGCTGTACTCAGGGACAGATATACCTGTAGTTGCTAGTGTCATCAACAGCTGTACTCAGGGACAGATATACCTGTAGTTGCTAGTGTCATCAACAGCTGTACTCAGGGACAGATATACCTGTAGGTGCTAGTGTCATCAACAGCTGTACTCAGGGGACAGATATACCTGTAGTTGCTAGTGTCATCAACAGCTGTACTCAGGGGACAGATATACCTGTAGTTGCTAGTGTCATCAACAGCTGTAGTCAGATATACCTGTAGTTGCTAGTGTCATCAACAGCTGTACTCAGGGACAGATATACCTGTAGTTGCTAGTGTCATCAACAGCTGTACTCAGGGGACAGATATACCTGTAGTTGCTAGTGTCATCAACAGCTGTAGTCAGGGACAGAGCCTTCTGAGTGCTGCTCCACACCTCTGGAACAGTCTGTCACTGGCCACGTGTCACAGACTGTCTCAGTTCTTTCAAAAAGCAACAGAAGACAAGTTAATTTTAAATGAGCGTTTTCAAGTTGAATGAACAGATATAAAATCTGAATATTTTAATATCTACTATTTATCAACTATTTTATTATTATTTATTTTATTTATTTTTAACTTGTAGTATAACTAATTGTATTTATTAGTATATTAGTACTATGGCTAGTATTATTAATTTATATTGATCAGTTCATTGCTTTTTTACAAATGCACTTCTATTTTAACTTTTTAAAGACAATCTTTAGAGTGCTATAATGCACCTGTGGGTGATTATAATTACTATATTTTTGGCCAAAAATGTTGTCAGATTATAGGTTATTATTATTACACTTGCAGCCACTTCTCGTGCCTGTCGACCAAGTACATGTGTCCAGGGGTTCCCGCGGTGATGAGTACACTCCTGGCCAACATCAACGCCTTCTACGCCCACACTACTGCGTCCGCGGCTGTCTCCGCCAGCGACAGGTTTGCCGCGTCTAACTTTGGGGTAAGTCTCCACTGACATTCCACGTCGATGTCGTATTAAAACAATTCAGTTTTATTGCTAAATTGTGTTACAGAAGCATGCAGTGGGCGGGTGGGTGGGTGGGTGGGGTGGGTGGGCGGGTGGGTGCATGCGTACGTGCGTGCATGTGTGGGTGCGTGCGTGCGTGGGTCGGTGGGTGGGTGAGTGGTGTTAATTGAGTGGTCTCAACTATATACATGGTTTATGTGATCAAAGCATCATGAAGGCATATTTTACATAATTTGCATTGTAAACCTATCTGTACTTTAATTCCTGGTAAATGTCGTGACTGTTCAAGGAATTGCCAACTGTGTCTGTGAGTGGCTACGTAGCAACTTTAAAAATACAAGGTGATTTATCTGTGTAATCTTGATAGTTTTTCTCGCACATTGAGTTCTCATTGCAGAGTTTATGAGCAGTGCGAGTTATTGACACAGCATTTATAAATAAACAATTATTATGACATTGTTTACATTTTATGAGCTTCTCTGACTTTTTTCTGTATCGTTTCTTTGCAGAAAGAGAAATTTGTGAAACTGCTGGACAATTTACATAATTCGTTACGGATAGACCTGTCCGTATACAGGGTGAGTGACTCCCACTGCATGCTGTTAGCAGCATCAGTCAATGATGTTTCAGTTGTAGTGAAAGTATTTCAGAAGTTCCCAATACGGCCACTTCTCTAGTGTCTCCTGTCACATAAAATATGAACAGTTATAATAAAAGTAACCTGTGACAACTAATTGTTGTTATTGGTACTGTATCGGACTGTATCAAGATTAAATTTGCACATGTATCATAAATATGTGACAATTATTTGACGTTATCGATGTTTGTCATGTGACAGTATTCCAAAGATGTCACGGGAAGATTGCAGAAGGTGGTTCAATCATTCTATGATATTCCTAGAATTGCTGTCTTGTGATGAACTCCAAAATGTCACATGGTATCCAAGAATTGTGCAGTGTGATGCTATGTAGGCATGACAAGATGGCAAAAGCTCTGTTGAATAAAGAAGGACACAGAGACTCCACATGTCCTAACTGTGAACCCTCAGTATACGGCGGGTGACGTGTTGGTGTATGGGTTGTTGTAGAACACATTTCCTGCGTCTGACCCAGCCAGACTCCAAGATCTCAAGTCTACAGTCGACCTCCTCACCAGCATCACGTTCTTCCGCATGAAGGTAGGTACAGCCCACTGTGTCCTGCTGCTTCCAGTGAGACCACTCCTTCTTGGGCCATCTCTGGCAGTTGTGTTGTTTCTGCAATGTGACACACTCGTGTGATCAGTAATCATTCATTGTATGATTTAGTTTGATTTGATATATGTGAACTTCCCTAATGGTGTGTACTCTGAACCAGTGAAGTTGCACTGTTGTTCTGTTGGCCAGGTCTCCCAGAGAGTGCAGTGTACATGAGTGTGTACTCTGAACCAGTGAAGTTGCACTGTTGTTCTGTTGGCCAGGTCTCCCAGAGAGTGCAGTGTACACGAGTGTGTACTCTGAACCAGTGAAGTTGCACTGTTGTTCTGTTGGCCAGGTCTCC
>JAODUO010000279.1:357500-397500 GCA_025642075.2 Ridgeia piscesae
ATATAAGACAACTAAAACAAATTTGTTATAGTAAAACAAAACAAATCTACGTACCACTTCAATGGGCCAGTGGCACGCTGACAACAATGTTTAGGCCCCACACATACATGTGAAAGTAATGATATGTTCCAGACATACAGGGCCACACCACGCCCACTATTTGCTTTAAATATAGAAACATTGTTCAACTAACAACAACAATGATGAGACTGTCCCTTCAATGTTATCATGTCTCAAGTCTGCGTGTGTCTTCCTCGCTTCTTTCAGTCGCCCTCCCTCAGCTCACAGAGCAAATCAAAAAAACGGATCCAGGTAGTCGTGCTTACCTCCAATCTGGGGGCGAAATACCTTTTCATTTTTGTTTCTCTTTCTTCACGTCATTCTTGTGACCTCTACGCAAGAGGAATATTCCTCATCTTCATTATTGTCATCACTTCCCCGCCTGACAGCCTTTGCAGGTTTTGTTTGTCTACTCTCTTCTGTAGTGACCTTTCCATGTTCCCACCATTGGGGAGAGAGGCAACAGGCATCCTGCCTTCTTCCTCTCCAGCTAATGCCTCCTGCTGTTTCTCCTGTTGACAATAATATTACAGTCATGTTTTACTTCTTGTGCGGTTTTCACTATCTAGATCCTTGTTGAATCGTGTCATAACATAATTTAATGTTAAATCGCTTAGACTTTTTTATATCTTTCCTGTCCTTATCTGATCAGGTTTGGACACTGGCACATGTAAAGCTTGTTGTCTTTTGGACATGAGTTTTATCAGGAATGTATAATTTACGATACTTCACAGTTTGCTGCCTCTTTCTATTCCTGGTCTCTGGTGATGTGTTTCTGTGAGGTTTCTCTTCTTTCACTTATGTCCTCTGTAGTTTCTCGTGAATTATATAACGCTATGCCTTAGCGCATTGTCTTTTATGTAAGACAGAGTTTTGAATTGCTCCGAGAAATTCATATCTTGTGGCATAGATCATAGTATCCTGTGCATGAGAAGGTGTCATATTGTGTGTATTAGTGAACAGTTCTCAGCTGATTGTTTACAACCAGACAAGGATGTGCTGTATTGTGTTTGCAAACCATTTCAGAACATGAGAAGACAATGTTTGTGTTTGTGAATATGTTCAGAGCAAGAGAGTGTATGTGAATATCCTACTGCTTGTAATAGTTAACTATAAGAATTTGATGAGTCATACTGTTAGCATTTGTGAATCGAGCATGCGAACGTTTCTTCTGCACGTATTTATGAACATTTCAAAACACAAGAAAGTGTTGTACTGCATGTGTTTGTGAACATTTCAGAACACAAGAAAGTGTTGTACTGCATGTGTTTGTGAACATTTCAAACACAAGAAAGTGTTGTAATGCATGTGTTTGTGAACATTTCAAAACACAAGAAAGTGTTGTAATGCATGTGTTTGTGAACATTTCAAAACACAAGAAAGTGTTGTAATGCATGTGTTTGTGAACATTTCAGAACACAAGAAAGTGTTGTAATGCATGTGTTTGTGAACATTTCAAAACATCAAGAAAGTGTTGTAATGCATGTGTTTGTGAACATTTCAGAGCAAGAAGAGTGTTGTGAATGCATGTGTTTGTAATATTTAACTACAAGAATTTTAATGAGTGTATTGTGACATTTAAAACACAAGAAAGTTTTAATGCAGTTTTATGAACATTTCAAAACACAAGAAAGTGTTGTACTGCATGTGTTTGTGAACATTTCAGAACACAAGAAAGTGTTGTAATGCATGTGTTTGTGAACATTTCAAAACACAAGAAAGTGTTGTAATGCATGTGTTTGTGAACATTTCAGAACACAAGAAAGTGTTGTAATGCATGTTTGTGTAAACATTTCAAAACTCAATAGAGTGTTGTAATGCATGTGTTTGTGAACATTTCAGAACACAAGAAAGTGTTGTAATGCATGTTTGTGTAAACATTTCAAAACTCAATAGAGTGTTGTAATGCATGTGTTTGTGAACATTTCAGAGCATCAGAAGACGTTGTTCTGCAAGAGTGCAGAATACATGAATCTACACTTCAAGGTGAAGTGGCTTTACAACAAGTACATCATAGAGCAGTTCACAGAAGAGATGCCGGAGTACCCCCTGTAAGTATCCAGGCAGAGTACACAAATATAAGGACGAGATACCCAAGTATAAGTATAAGGTACCCACATATAAGTATATGAGGTATCCAAGTATAAGTACGAGGTACCCAAGTATAAGTATGAGGTACCCAAGTATAAGTATGAGGTATCCAAGTATAAGTACAAGGTACCCAAGTATAAGTATGAGGTACCCAAGTATAAGTATGAGGTATCCAAGTATAAGTATGAGGTACCCAAGTATAAGTATGAGGTACCCAAGTATAAGTATGAGGTATCCAAGTATAAGTATGAGGTACCCACATATAAGTATGAGGTATCCAAGTATATGTACGAGGTACCCAAGTATAAGTACGAGGTACCCAATATAAGTATGAGGTATCCAAGTATAAGTACGAGGTACCCAAGTATAAGTATGAGGTACCCAAGTATAAGTATGAGGTACCCAAGTATAAGTATGTACCCATATAAGGTACCCAAGTATAAGTATGAGGTACCCAAGTATAAATATGAGGTATCCAAGTATAAGTATGAGATACCCTAGTATAAGTATGAGGTACCCAAGTATAAGTACAAGGTACCCAAGTATAAGTATGAGGTAACCAAGTATAATTATGAGGTATCCAAGTATAACTACGAGGTACCCAAGTATAAGTATGAGGTATCCAAGTATAAATATGAGGTACCCAAGTATAAGTATGAGGTACCCACATATAAGTATGAGGTATCCAAGTATATGTATGAGGTACCCAAGTATAAGTTCGAGGTACACAAATATAAGGTACACAAGTATAAGTACAAGGTACCCATGTATAAGTATGACGCTGTAAGTACAAGTATGAGGCACCCATGTATAAGAATTGTGACCTCATCATGACCAGCTGTGCTTCACCTGTGACCGCTGCTGTGTTGCTTCTGTGGCAGGTGGTTTGAGCCGTTTGTGATGCAGTGGCTCAACGAGAATGACGACTTCTCCATGGGTTACCTGCACGGGGCGTACGAGAGGGACCGCAAGGATGGGGTAAATACCCCTCTGTTGTCTCAGTTAGAAATAAAGATTTAAAAAAAATATTGGTTATGGAATTTTGCAACTTTACGTGACCAAATTGATTAGTATTAACTGAGATTGGTCTTTAATGTGTTTTTAAAGTGCTTGATGAAGAGATAATTTACATTTATTTTACAATATATATATATATATATATATATATATATATATATATATATATATATATATATATATATGGAGAGAGAGAAGGCATCAATAGAGCAGATCAGCACATGAATATTCATATTTAAAGTTGATATGTGACTTTCTTATTAACCAACATTCAAGTTGCATACAGTCCGGTGGTAAATACTCTGCAGAAATGAAAACAGGCAGCAGGGTGTTACGTGTACAAGCACAAGGAACTGGTAACAGAATTTGGTGCTGTAGCTATACAAAACTGACTACTCCATGTGTGTGAGGCTGATTCCAGAAGGTCTTGTAGAAGAGTGTTTGACTGTTCGAATGTATGATTTATAGACGTGACAAACACTAACATGTGACAAAGTGCCAGTACATATTTAAATCGTACCGTAACATTTAATATTCACCATATCAAATCTGCTTTTAACGTCTAGTTATTTGCATGCACTATTTATATATTTTATACAAAATTTTGCAGCCACAATTATATCGCTCATTTTAATTTATTTGTGTATACATAACTTGTACTGTGATATAGATCACTTTGTAGTATGTACACACTATTGAACCATACTCTGGAGACTAGTTTATAAATAAAGTTTAATATAATTATTATGTGTGTGTGTTTGTCGCTACAGTTTCAGAAGGCGTCGAAGCATGCACTCTTCTCTTGCTCCGTCACCGATGTCTTCACGCAGCTACGCCAATGCTTTGACGTCATCAAGAAGCTCGAATGTCCTCACTCCGAAGTTGTCAAACACTACATGAAGCGCTTCTCCAAGGTGCGTCTCTGGCAACGTCATATACAGCACTTGTCACATGGCAAGTCACATGACAGGCCAATGACAGGTGGTGGCGTGCTGTAGATTTTGAGTGATAAAATGTGGCTTAAGTTGTGCATAATCCCTGTAGAAACTGTCCAACTTGTAAGTAATCAAATAAAACATTCCATTTAGTCATTCTGTGTACATTCATTCATTCAATCACAATAGGAAACATTAACTGTACTTGTCTGTGGCGCCTGGCGGTATGATACTCGCAGCGTCCTTCTGTCTGTCATGAGAACTCAATTTCAAATTCTGCTGCATTTTGAAACTTGGACCATTTTGTAGCCTTAGTTCAGTTGGCTGTATAATTGAGTCCCTGGGCTTTGTCAATAATTGCAGTGTAGCTGAATGCTTTCCAGAAAAGTTGAGGTGCTGTTCAGGTGAAACAGTCTTCAGTTAGGAACTGTGAGGAGCTATAATGACTTGCACTTTTAGTTAGTTTATTCACGGATACGTTGGTTAACAGAAATTGTGTGTTTGTGTTTCAGACAATTCGCAAAGTGCTACTTGCTTATGCGGAGATTGTTAGGAAAGACTTTGAGAAGTACACAGCCAAACACCAAGTAGTGAGTACTCGACTACGGCACATCCCTTTGTGTCGCATGAAATGATATAACCTACAAATTGTTTAGTCGCGTCTGTAGTTCTGTTTGCAGTCTTGCTAGACGTCTAGAACTAAAACCAATTTATCTCTGACATATACAGAACAAGACAGAGAGACAATAAAAGTAATACTTTGGCATTCTATGATACCCTAACTTCTACTACTGCTAATATTCTTTAGCCAGCATCTATATATTACACATCCTTGTATCTGCATTGACATCCCACCTTGTCTATTGACTTTCAAGCCCTGTTTTTATTGTTCCGTGACCCCTGTTGACCTGTGACCTCACTGTGTTGACCTCTAACCCTGATGACCTGCTTGTGTTACAGGCGTGTATTGTGATGAACAACATCCAACAGCTGAGAGTTCAGCTGGAGAAGATGTTTGAAGACATGGGAGGCGAGAAGGTACATACTGGGGACAGTCCTCAATCCTCGTGGGTCGTTTCATTGGCTGACGTTAAAAGAGGCATTTATGAAAGGGATGTGCTGGGGTTTGGGAAGAGGTACTGATGTAATCGGCCACAGCGCCCCCTGGTGTGCGAGAATGAGTGGACTTGGCATGCGAGGATGAGTGGACTTGGCATGCGAGGATGAGTGGACTTGGCATGTGAGGATGAGTGGACTTGGCATGTGAGGATGAGCGGACTTGGCATGTGAGGATGAGTGGACTTGGCATGAGAGGATGAGTGGACTTGGCATGCGAGGATGAGTGGACTTGACATGCGAGGATGAGTGGACTTGGCATGTGAGGATGAGCGGACTTGGCATGTGAGGATGAGTGGACTTGGCATGAGAGGATGAGTGGACTTGGCATGCGAGGATGAGTGGACTTGGCTTGCGAGGATGAGTGGACTTGGCATGCGAGGATGAGTGGACTTGGCATGCGAGGATGAGTGGACTTAAAGCATCTGACTCTTGTTGCCTGGAATCAGTCAATGGTTGTCATTACTAGCTCAACGTCTGTTGAAACAGTAATACAGTTTTGGCTTTACTTATACATGTCTGCAGCTGTTGATGTAGCTAAATCTGTTACCTGTAGCTGTTCACATGTAACTGTAGCTGTAGCTGTAGCTGTTGCTTGTAGCTGGACCCAGAGGCAGCAGAGATACTGAAGCAGCTGCAGCAGCGACTCAACGGCGTCCTGGATGAGCTGGCAATCATCTTTGCCAAGAGGTATGAGCTGTTGTACAGTGACCCTGTGGGGGGAGGTGTGAGGGCACCTAACAGCAGTCAATGGATGTGATACGGACCGTTTGACCTAACTATGTACTTGCTGCATCTGACTAAAGAGATATTTAGTTAATGATCGGTTGTTTCAAAATGCAGGTGGAGGTAATAATTAACAAGAAACAGTTCCATCTTATTGCTGTAACAATCCTATACGAGTTGTGATAGGGTTGGTGGAAGTGACTGATCAGTATAGAACTTCTTCCCCCGTGTCCATGTGCAATTGTCTGTTTATGCTATTGTGTACTGAGAATACATTTCTTTGTATTGTCCACTTGGAAATAAACTTCAATCATTCATTCATTCATTCATTCATTCATTCATTCATTCATTCATTCATCCATCTATTCATTCATTCTTTCATCCATCCATCCATCCATCCATCCATCCATCCATCCATCCATTCATGAATTCATGAATTCATACTTCTTGTCAATTACTACATAGACATCTTCTGGACTGTGCTAAGTTCTAACAGGCTAGATTATTGTTTGACATTACATTTGGTTTCACTTTCAGTTTGGAGCCACAGATCCACCAGAGTGTCCACCAGGTGGGGGTGCTGATGGCGCAGGTGAAGGGTGGAATGCCGACGAACCGCAACACAATCCAACAGGAGTCTGACATGATCCTCTCTCCCCTCATGGATGTCATGGACGGCAGGTACGTGCTCCATCAATCCTGCTCCAGGGATGCTCCTTGGCTGATCCAGGGATGCTCCTTGGCTGCTCCAGGGATGCTCCTTGGCTGATCCAGGGATGCTCCTTGGCTGATCCAGGGATGCTCCTTGGCTGATCCAGGGATGCTCCTTGGCTGAGCCAGGTATGCTCCTTGGCTGATCCAGGGATGCTCCTTGGCTGATCCAGGGATACTCCTTGGCTGATCCAGGGATACTCCTTGGCTGAGCCAGAGATGCTCCTTGGCTGATCCAGGGATGCTCCTTGGCTGATCCAAGGATGCTCCTTGGCTGATCCAGGGATGCTCCTTGGCTGATCCAGGGAAGCTCCTTGGCTGATCCAGGGATGTTCCTTGGCTGATCCAGGGATACTCCTTGGCTGATCCAGGGATGCTCCTTGGCTGATCCAGGGATGCTCCTTGGCTGATCCAGGGATACTCCTTGGCTGATCCAGGGATACTCCTTGGCTGATCCAGGGATGCTCCTTGGCTGATCCAGGGATGCTCCTTGGCTGCTCCAGGGATGCTCCTATGCTGATCCAGGGAAGCTCCTTGGCTGATCCAGGGATGCTCCTTGGCTGATCCAGGGATACTCCTTGGCTGATCCATGGATGTTCCTTGGCTGATCCAGGGATGCTCCTTGGCTGATCCAGGGATACTCCTTGGCTGATCCAAGGATGTTCCTTGGCTGATCCAGGCATGCTCCTTGGCTGATCCAGGGATGCTCCTTGGCTGATCCAGGGAAGCTCCTTGGCTGATCCAGGGATGCTCCTTGGCTGATCCAGGGATGCTCCTTGGCTGATCCAGGGATGCTCCTTGGCTGATCCAGGGATGTTCCTTGGCTGATCCAGGGATGCTCCTTGGCTGATCCAGGGAAGCTCCTTGGGTGATCCAGGTATGCTCCTTGGCAGCTCCAGAGATGCTCATTGGGATGCTCCTGGGCTGATCCAGGGATGCTCCTTGGCTGATCCAAGGATGCTCCTTGGCTGATCCAGGGATGCTCCTTGGTGGCTCCATAGGTGCTCTTTGGCTGCTCCAGGGATGCGCTTTGGTTGCTCCAGAGAGAGAACCAACATTAATGGTCCCTAAGTCACAAGGCATACACAGTCCCCGATGTTGAGTCAGATTTTACACAAAATAGACCATGCCTGCCCTGTCCAAATGTTGAACAGATTGCTAAACACAGCACTACTACCCCGTCTCAAACAGTCACTGAGTGTCTCTTTTGTTTCTTGCAGTCTCACCATGTTTGCCCAGGTGTGCGAGAAGACGGTTTTGAAGAGACTCCTCAAGGTAGGACTAGTTTGTTGTGCATTAGTTGTAGTGAGGCTGAATACTTCCTAGAGATACAGAACTAGTGTTTGGTTGACCAGGTGTGCGAAGGTATACCGTGTGACATACTTTTGATAGGCAGGACACTGTGCGATGTGAGACCTTGTTGTGACCTTGCGGTCAGACCCCAGTGGCTTGAGTCATACTTGTGCAGTATTGAACATTGTATAGTTTTCTTCCTTTCGACTGAATATATGCATTAATCTGATTTATATAAAATGGCCCATTATTCCTTTGTCTCGCAGGAACTCTGGAGAATTGTGATACAGACACTGGAGAAGACGGTTGTACTGCCCCCTCTCACTGACCCCAGACAGGTATGTCACCCTCTCACTGACCCCAGACAGGTATGTCACCCTCTCACTGACCCCAGACATGTATGTCACCCTCTCATTGACCCCATACAGGTATGTCACCCTCTCATTGACCCCAGACAGGTATGTCACCCTCTCATTGACCCCAGACAGGTATGTCACCATCTCACTGACCCCAGACAGGTATGTCACCCTCTCACTGACCCCAGACAGGTATGTCACCCTCTCACTGACCCCAGACAGGTATGTCACCCTCTCACTGACCCCAGACAGGTATGGCACCCTCTCACTAACCCCAGACAGGTATGTCACCCTCTCACTGACCCCAGACAGGTATGTCACCCTCTCACTGACCCCAGACAGGTATGTCACCCTCTCACTACCCCAGACAGGTATGTCACCCTCTCACTGACCCCAGACAGGTATGTCACCCTCTCACTGACCCCAGACAGGTATGTCACCCTCTCACTGACCCCAGACAGGTATGTCACCCTCTCACTGACCCCAGACAGGTATGTCACCCTCTCACTAACCCCAGACAGGTATGTCACCCTCTCATTGACCCCAGACAGGTATGTCACCCTCTCACTGACCCCAGACAGGTATGTCACCCTCTCATTGACCACAGACAGGTATGTCACCCTCTCACTGACCCCAGACAGGTATGTCACCCTCTCACTGACCCTAGACAGGTATGTCACCCTCTCACTGACCTCAGACAGGTATGTCACCCTTTCAATGATCCCAGACAGACAGGTATGTCACCCTCTCACTGACCCCAGACAGGTATGTCACCATCTCACTGACCTCAGACAGGTATGTCACCCTTTCAATGATCCCAGACAGGTATGTCACCTTCTCACTGACCCCAGACAGGTATGTAACCCTCTCACTGACCCCAGACAGGTATGTCACCCTCTCACAGATCCCAGAAAGATGTGTCACCCTTTCACAGACCCCAGATGGGTATGTCACCCTCTCACAGATCCCAGAAAGGTGTGTCACCCTTTCACTGTCCCCAGACAGGTATGTCACCCTCTCACTGACCCCAGACAAATATGTCAATCTCTCACTGATCCAGAACAGGTATGTCGCCCTTTCACTGACTCCAGACAGGTATGTCACCCTCTCAAAGACCCCAGATAGGTTTGTCACCCTCTCATTGACTCATGTTAAGTGTGTCACTCTGTCAAAGATCCCAGACATGAGTGAACAAGGTGTGGCCCGTGTGTACACACCTAGTCCAGTGTCCTCCCCGCCCTTTCTACATTAACCAAATGAACCCTGATTGATCCCATACACGTGTTCTTTCTTCCCTGTTAGGGTGTGTGTTCAGCCACCATAACTCCTGTGTTAGCCCAAGTTTGGGCTTTTTGAAGTAAACTACCTGAGACCTGAGACCTGTGATTAATATTCCAGCAGACAGGTGCAGTCCGATGAGGGTATCAGCCAATCGCATGCCTGTTTTAACAACCAATCACATGGGTCGTTTGTCTTCGCTGCAGCTCTTCCAGATCACCGGCAATGCACAGGCGAAGATTGAGGATGTGTCGAGGGCGTTGCTTAACCAAGTCAGCCAAATGCCAGGCAAAATGCCCTCGTCATTAAAACAGGTTACGACGGCCAACAACCAGCCCTTCGCCGACATGAGTAAAAAGCTGGCAGTACGTGTCCATGTCGTCGACGATGCATGGTTCTGTCATCTGATTTTGTTGTAGTTGCACCTGCACTCACATAGTGTTTTATGTTGTCGTTTTAGGGTTGTATTTGTGATAGATGATGACACAGCTACGACACCACCCACTGCTGACACAATCATGTGACGTTGTTGCTTTTCTTTTGTTGCATCAGCAACAAAACCATTGCTGATGTTGTCATATTATGTTGTTGTTTTAGTCACCTCAATGACAGCATCGCTGCTGATGTTGTCATATTATGTTGTTGTTTTAGTCATCTCAATTACAGCACCACTCCTGATGTTGTCATATTATTTAACAAGATTTAACAAGATTGCCACCTAGAGATTCAACTCTAGATGGCAGGTGGACTAGGAAGCCATTTGGCTTATCGAGAGTCCAACCTATCTATCTAAGTATACCCCGCCCGTCTTAGGTATATGTCGATTTTATTTTTAAATATATTAACACTACTAGCACCTACACAATCAGCTGATAATCTGTTCCATTCGTTTACTGTTCTTTGTGAAAATGAAAATTTTCTAATATCTAGTCTACACTGCTTCTTTGCTAATGTAACTCCATGTCCTCTAGTCCTTCTCTCTTCATTGACTGTGAAAAAAATATTTCTGTCAATATTTTCATATCCATTCAATATTTTAAACACCTCAATCTGATCTCCTCTCAATCTTCTGGTTTCTAGTGTTGTTAAACCACATTCTTTTAGACGCATTTCATAACTAATATTCCTGAGTTTTGGTATCATTTTGGTTGCTCTCCTTTGTACTCTTTCTAGCATATCAATATCCTTCTTGTTTTAGTCACCTGAATGACAGCATCACTGCTGATGTTGTCATATTATGTTGTTGTTTTAGTCACCTGAATGACAGCATCACTGCTGATGTTGTCATATTATGTTGTTGTTTTAGTCATCTCAATTACAGCACCACTCCTGATGTTGTCATATTACGTTGTTGTTTTAGTCATCTCAATTACAGCACCACTCCTGATGTTGTCATATTATGTTGTTGTTTTAGTCACCTGAATGACAGCATCACTGCTGATGTTGTCATATTATGTTGTTGTTTTAGCCAGCTGAATGACAGCACCACTGCTGATTTTGTGTTTAGACAAAAGCTCCTATCATTATTCACAGTCTCTGCTCTCATATGACTCACTCGTCGAGGCACAAGTATTAACATTATTGAAGGATGAATATGTTTACTGGCATAGGAGACTAAAATTCATGTCTCTTTAAATATAATCCTGTTTCTTAATTGACCAAACTCTTAAATATAACATCGTGCCAGTGATGGTTGACTGACCATATAAAATGTCGTCATTCTGAGTGAGTTCTGTGAAGAGACGAAGCAGTGATGTTGATGTTTTGGAGTTTGTTAAGTTTTGTGAGAGAATATCTGCAGAAATCAGTTTTTTTTGTAAGACCACACCATGTTGTACACCATTCTGTACATGTTTCTGTACATTGTGGTGTACACCATGTTGTACACCAGTGTGTACATGTTTATGTACATTGTGGTGTACACCACATTGTACACCACTCTGTACATGTTTCTATACATTGTGGTGTACACCATTCTGTACATCAGTATGTACATGTTTCAATATAGTGTGGTGTACACCATGTTGTACACCATTATGTACATGTTTCTGTACATTGTGGTGTACAACATGTACACCATTCTGTACACCATGTTGTGTATGATTGTGTTAATTATTTTTACATAATTATGTAAATCATGTTGTACATCATTATGTGCACCATGTTGTACACCAATATTTGTCCTGCTGTAGAGGGTTTTCTAAATTGATCATACAACAAGTTGACAAATTTACATCAGTGTTCTGTCACCACTAGACAAGACAGAATGAGAGAGATGAGTGACTGTCACTGCTGCCCCTGCAGCCTAGGGCAGGATGCAGACAATGCAGGCTCTGGTCTTGCTTTGCTGGGTTGATCAGTTATTTGAAAAGATATACTTAGTCCAACATGATGTAAATTTTCCCAGGCAAAAGGTAGCCTCGAAGCAAGATCTTTTGGTGTGTTAGCTGCATGTTAACACATTCAGATCAACACGGCATGCAGTTGCAGTATTCCTTATAACACATATGTCATATTGAACACTGACATGATTTAACCTCGTAAAAGATTACCTGTTCAAATTTCCTTTTTTATTTTGCATGTTTTCAGCACAGTGCAGTGCTTCATGTTTATGTGTTTTGTGATCTTTCTTGTTATATATTTGTATTGATGTTTCCTTGTGTGTTTGATGGTGCGGCATGTGTGTAGTGTGTGTTTGATGGTGCAGCATGTGTAGTGTGTGTTTGATGGTGCAGCATGTGTGTAGTGTGTGGTCATTTATTTTGATATTTAGTCATGATATTCATATATCTATAATTATAATTTAGCCATTATTCAATATGTGTATATAAAACTAATTTAATACATTAAAACATTTTATTTGTGATTATTTTAGTAAACCTATTTAAAAAAAACACATTAAAACAAATAAACCTATAGAAATGTATAGTGTAAATATTAGTATAAAAATTATGTGTAAAAAATATAATTTAATGCATTACAATATTTTTATCTTTACATACCATTATATATATATATATATATATATATATATATATATATATATATATATAATATATATATATATATATATATAGTATATATATTATATATACTCATACATACATACATACACATGTATACAGACACACGCAATATACATATATGTTTCTGTCAGTGTCAGTTTGTGTCGTGCGTCGACTCACCGCGTCATATATGTGTCAGGACATGTCGAAGGAGATGGAGAAGAACCTGTCTCCGAAGCAGTGTGCCGTCCTCGACGTTGCCCTCGACACCATCAAGCAGTACTTCCATGCCGGCGGCAACGGCCTCAAGAAGAACTTCCTTGACAAGAGTCCAGAGCTACAGTCTCTGCGCTACGCTCTGTCGCTCTACACACCAGACCACAGACTCCCTCATCAAGACCTTTGTACAGACGCAGATGTCACAAGGTGAGGTTACAAGGGTCAAGGCCATTATAACCTGCAAAATGTGGCGGAATATGTCAGTGGTTGTTTTTGCCCTGGTTCAAACTGTGACACCATTGCGTTATTTGGGATGCGATTTTGAGTGATCCGAAATCTGTTTCAAGGTGACATTCGCTGCCAATTCATATAAAGTGTAGTGGAAACCTATCAGTGTTCAAACAGGCTCTAAAGATGCATAATATACAAAGCAGCGTACCGCTGACATTTTCATTTCAGCCTCCACTGCTCAACTCACCTTGTTTATCTACACATTATTGCACATGTGTAAACATTACATTTAAATACAGTTTTATATATTTGATTTCAATGAAATTATTTAAATGATTTGACTCTTCTTGTAACACTGATATCATATTTTTTTTGATAATTATTGCGCTTATATATCGCCTACGTTGAATCTTCAGGTTTTTGTCTTGTACAGCTCTTTGGGAATTTTATTGTAAATTGTGCTTTATAAAATAAATATGATATGATACGATACGGTACGGTACGGTACGGTACGATACGATACGATACGATACGATACGATACGATACGATACGATACGATACGATACGATACGATACGATACGATACGATACGATACGATACGATACGACACTACATGTGTTGTTGCCGTGGTTACAGTGATCATCAGTGACAAACAGGGCCGGGCGGAGGAGGCGGTGGGGGAGGTCTCCATCCAGGTCGACCTCTTCACACACCCCGGCACCGGTGAACACAAGGTCACAGTCAAAGGTCAGAACCCTCAGTTTGTCAGTTGGTCAGTCAGAAGGGTGATGACCTAGTCATAACATTTTTACAACATAAGTGTCTGCTATAGAAAGAAAAAATTTGTAAGCCAACAAATCCAGTATTCAAACCACGAGTGCTGTTGTGGTTCGTACGGATTCTATTATGTGTTTGTTTTGTTTGCTATGACCACGTTGTGTGGCATGTTGTACAACATCTGTCCTGTCATGTTCGATTCATTGTCATCTCTCATCATCAGTTGTCACACCTGCTGCACACCAGACCAGTTCCATGCATATGTGTCTTCAAAACAGTCTCGTCTAATTTCTAGTCTCCACTCTCTGCGTAACCTGGCTGTGGCTGCCAGACCATCTTTTGACCTGGGTCATTACCCTGTATATAAATCTAGTGTCTTGTTTCTTATTTGTGCATGTCTTTGTTTTGGACAATTGTTTGATGCATTCGTCACTCTGTGACACCTCACTGGGGAACTTATGTTTTTGTCTTGACAGTTGTGGCAGCTAACGACTTAAAGTGGCAAACGACAAACATGTTTTGGCCTTACATCGAAGTGAACCTGATTGGCCCACATCTGAGCGACAAGAAACGCAAACACACAACGACTTCGAAGAGAAACAACTGGTCTCCAAAGTTCAACGAAACCTTCCATTTGTAAGTGACCTCTGCTTGCGTCTCACTGTAGGTGTAGGGGGTGATAAAACGGCAAGTTCTTATATAGCGCAGTACCCAGTCCTACTTCCCTGACAGACCTGTTCACTCAGACACTATCTCGGCTTCTCTGGGAAGCATCCAGCCATATGCTACAATTAATGCACAAAGGCTGCTCTGTCTTTAGCCAGGTACTCATTTATACCTGCTGAGTGAACTGGAGCAATGTAGAGTGAAAAAACTTGTCCAAGGTTTTAACAACGCAGCACAGGATTCGAACCCTGGTTCTTGTAATCAAGAGTCCGAAGCTCTACCCCTGTTGCATTGTGCTCTACAATAACTGGTTATTTAAGGTCACATCCAAGTGGACATTGTTCATGCAAATAAATATGTATATACATGTCATGAATTAAATCGACTGTTTATAACATTTATACACAAGAATGCTTTCAATGCAGTGATATATATATATATATACATATATAATATATATAGATATATATACCTGTGTATATATATATATATATATATATATATATATATGGGCCTACATGTGTGTGTTACCAGGTATATATATATATATATATATATATATATATATATATATAGCCATGTATTAAATGACCAGTTCACATCAGCGCCTTGCTGCTGTGACGCTATTGTCCCAAGTGTCTGGTTGTGATATTTTGTGTGAAAATCTTGTGTCATTCGCCTACGTGACGTGTCGTTGCAGTATAATCGGCAACGAGGACGACCCAGACGTCTACGAGCTACATATCTGTGCCAAGGACTTTTGTATCGCGCGCGAGGACCGCCTCATAGGTGTCACTGTGATGCAGCTGCGAGACATCATTGAGAAGGGCAGCTGTGCGTGCTGGTGTTCTCTTGGTAAACGCATCCACCTCGACGAGACCGGTTGGACGGTCCTACGCATTCTCTCACAACGGAGCAATGATGAAGTCGCAAAGGAATTTGTCAAGCTGAAGTCGGAAGTCCGCCACCAGGAGGAGCTTCCTGCGAGTTAGGAACAGTGCTGACACCTACTGGAGTCGTGCTGACTGTCGCTGTAGTCGGCACGGCCCAGTGGAGGGGCGGGATGTGATTCACCCTGTGTTCCAAGTTCACAATGTCCGGCCTCTGTCGTTAAGACTGTTAATTAATGAGTTGTGGTTAATTAACATGTTGTAATTACTGAACGAATTGTATTATTTAATTCACTCTAGTGAATTGACAAATTGTAATTAATTAACAAATTGTAATTAATTAGTTCTAATTAACACATTGTACTTACTTAATGAATTGTAATTACCATAATTTTATTGTAACTAACAATTGTTATTGCTACATAAGTAGTAACTAATAAATTGTGGTTATTAACTAATTAATTAATTAATTGCAATTAATTATAATTAATTAATTTTAATTAACTCATGGCTCATTAACAGACCTGCAGCATTGGCTCAATTCGGGGGTGTTGTAACGGTTTAACAAGTTTGTGATAAATCTATTGTTGTCTGACTAGGTGACGAATAATTATTAGATACATGGTAGTAATTTATACTATATAATATAGCTGTAGTGGGATTTGCTGCCAAAACAGACTTACAGATGAGCAGGGGTGAGAACATGATATTTTACTAACAAAACTGTACATAAGTGGCTATTTTTAAAAACTAATTTTAATCGCATTTCCTTTGTGTGTGTGTGTGTATTTTTATTTTGTTCAGTATTGGGGTTTTAGGGTCATAGTAGCGAAGCTGTTCTAATGACCAGCTGATTTTTGATTTACCCCCTTCACTCCTGGGGCATGCACAAGCAAAGGTATACATGATTGTAAACACATCAAACATTATATTGCTTTGACATTTAATGCACTCAGTGTTTAGCAAATATTGACTTTTGAGACTGCCTGCGTTGTGCAGCAGTAACAACATTTTGAACAAATCAGATGAACTGTAGTTTTTGTTGGAAGCTTGCTAAGACTATCTGATTGATAAACTCGGTGAAAACGCCACATTATTTCGGAATTTACATTATTATCTTCTAAGTGAATCCTTAGAATGTTTTTCTTTATTTGTTTGGTAGCATTCCAAATTTGGTCAAGTTCCACAATTTACTGAGGTATTAGATATGAATTCGTCAAACAATATTTACAAGTTAGTAATTCAAATTTATAGATACAGATATGGTAGAAATACAAGAAAATGTGTATTTTTTCAGTGTTTACATTTGAAGCAAATCCATATTAACAATGATCAGGTCTTACTTGTCACAACATTCCAGAGATGTGCATTTGCACAACGGAAATGTGTACAGAGTGGCACGTGTATAGAGGGCAACTTACTGTGGAACTTACTGCGTTTGAACAATTATTGAGAATGATGGTGTGTGTAAATTTGCCCTGGGGTAGTGGTGTTAATTCACGTATGTCAGAACAACAGCATGTGATGAGCTGAATGCGTTTACCTGTGAGGTGTGTTGAAGTGGTGAAGGTATACACTGACTGGCTACACGTGTGTTGTACACACACGTACACGTACACGTACACGTGCATGACCAGGGAGAGAAATTGGAACCGTAGTTCTTAACATTGTTAATGATTGCAAAGCACTACAACAGTCTTGCAAGACGATTTATTACCATTGATAATAACATTTGGGCACATGTGAAGATTATTTAATGCTAATACAGAATAATAACTCCATGAAAATTATGATGTAGAAATGATGGCATATCGCAAACATGTTAGGAAAATTATTCGGTGGCGCCAACATTCGGCTACATTCCAAACTAGTACAAATCTGAAATATGTCTTTATTTCGTTCACAAATAGGCCGAATAGGATATTCTTGGTGATTCTTCAGTTTCTAAGTTGAATGAGTGACTAAGTTCAGTTTCTATGTAATCGAATACACAGAGTCTGGATTCCGATCGATTGGTTCCGCATTTCTGTCACTGGTCATGTCAATGCGTCGTACAATGTACGTGCATCCTACGGCAAACGAACTGCTGCTGTGTCGGGTTCCATCACGGAATGAAATAAACTGTTGGTCACTGCCGCGTCTCGGCCAGCTGTAAATGTAGTCGCCAACATAGGACATTGTTTTTGACAGGGTATATGCCTGCCTGCATGCACAGCGCTGTTCAAACAGTTGGGGTATTTTACACGTCTTGCATATATGGATGAGATGCATGTTTTTGTCTTTCATACGGTTTCTATGTATAACGTCAGTGGAGTTGGTTTCTGCTGTTTCTAAGTTCGTCGTAGTTCACTGTACGTGACGCCTAACTCCGTCTGTACGTGACACGGATTAACGGACAATTCTTTATTGTAAATAACAAGCAATGCGGATCAGACTGTCGCCTTGTGGCGATTTTGTGTAAGATATTGTTATTACTATGATGATGAAACCTGGTGTTTCGGTGCATTTACAAGAGTTCTGTTTGTTTCTAGATGCGGGGGCGGGTAGACGCGTTTATATTTAGCCAATTTGTACATACACACGTCGATATACTTGTACATAGTTTATTATGTTTATAACGTCATTTTACAGGCACCGTGACACATGTGTTCACCTGCACGAGAACTCACGATAATTATTATCGAGTTATTATGACACCACACGGCTTTACCACACATCCCGTAGACCACGACAGATTGTGTAGCACAACGATTTGGCAAACAAAACGTTGTTCCCATTGACGTAATTTAATGCGTCATCAAAGTATTCCGGAAATGGCAGGAGTTGGCTGAATGCTGAGTGGTACCTGCACGCCATTTATGTTTCTCGTACGCTACATCTATGCATCACATTCCATTCAGTTCGTTGACGTGTCACAGATAGCATGATCACCCAGGCTGACGCAGGTTTTACTTGGTTGACTTCGTCGTTCCGTTGACAACGTGTAGTCACTACCGAAGTGTGACATTTGCTGCGCGAACACACCCGCGCCTGTCATTCCAGTGTCTTGGCAATCCAGTCTAAGAAATGAAGTCTAGATTTGTGTGCGTCAAATGCAACGGAGCCTTTGTTCATTTTGTGGTCACTCGCTGGTTATTTGCCATTCCGACTGTCCGCCTAGTTCCGGATCATGCGTCTGAATTTAAACACGTTCGCAATTCCAGAAGATATTTACCAGTACGTGAATGGCGTTTGTTCATCGGCAGGAAAAACATTGCTACCGTGGTGACACCTAACGAATGAAATGTGTACTGTAATGCAAAGTGACGCCAGTGACAATTTAGTTTCTCAATAATCGTAAGTCTCACACGGTGTATTTTATGGGGGTGCTGAAGCAAAACCAAACGCATGTTTATCCGGATCGTGTGCACTTACAGACCACGCGTTGAAAGGACGCGAGTTACCTTGAACTTGTACGGGGATAAGGGGGCGTAGCCACGTGTATATGTTGATGTCGTCTTATTTTTGCTCACATTCAGCCGTGATACGACGGTGTTGTTCTGTAGCACGCTGACAGCTAACCCCGGCCCACAGTGTCGTCGTCAGGCGTCGGTTCTTTCGCCGAGGGGACGATTTTTATGCAAAGGTGCAGGCCGTGTACATACTATTGATATTTAATTAACGAGCAATTTTTGTTTGTTTTATAACGCTTCCTTTCTATCTAGCTACTGCTATTTTGGGTACGACTGTTCATAGGTATGTCATTTGTGGAGGAATAAAACATGATAGGTTGTTTTTACACAGTACATGGGAAATGTTTAATAAATTTAGAATAACAGATCGTGTTGCGTTGTTCGTGTTCTGGTCGACGTCCTGGTGCTTGCCTTGGGCGGGAGTGTCGTATTAAAGCGACATGAACAGTTCGTGACTTTTTATTTTATTGCAAAATCATGTTAATCAGTATAAATTATAACTATTGTAGCGTCCTGACCGCCAATAAATGTTTAACGAAGCAGAACTGACTTTGTAATGTTAACCGTCGAATGTTTATAAGAAGATGTAAGACCACAATATTTCTGTGAGCACATATATAGTGTGGAGTGATTAGAAATTATGTTTTCGTGCAGCGTGGCATCAGAGCTGTCAAATTACGACAGCTGTCAGTCGGTGCATTTCTGCGTATTAATACAGTTGTAATTTTGCTTGACCATAAATGCTTTGTTCTTTTGCTGCATTTTGATGATTTTACATTAAACACGCATGTGTAAAAACGCCAATCGGAGCGTTTATAACGCCAGGAAAATCCGTGGTAACACTGTTTATCTTGTCAAAGTAACGTGGCATGACTAGTTATGCAGGAGGTAAAAAGCATAAGTTATTAAATAAAAATGGTTCTACTATATAGGCCTAGGCATTAAATTGAATTAGTTATATAGACTAAAATTTAATTGAAGATCACAAAGTGGGATACTAAGATAAATTGTTGTCTTTATTGTTGTTATGTCCTTACATGTGGAGTGACACCCACGTGTTTAGAGTGACACCCACCCTTTGACCTATACCAACTGGGAGCCGTGCACCTGGCTCGGGTGTGGCATTAGTTAATTAGTTAGTATTGGCTATCAAGGTTTTCTAATAATATATGTCTCTTGTCTGGTCTTATGATGTGCACACAACATATTATTATTAGTCATTGAGGTCTTGCTCTATGTATGAGTCGCATAGATTTGCGGCAATTTACTTCACAGAATTCAAGCAGAACAACTGTTCATAAGTTAAATTGATTCGATAGATGGCCCCCATGCACTTGTAGTGCGAAGTACACATGAAAATAGTCCGGATACACACTACACATGCACGGTAAGACCGCATTACACCCCAACAATAGTCCTCACCCTATAAATGCCACAACTGAACAATAGCGAGGGTCCGAGTCATGCAGCCGTCGTTACGCCAGCACCTCTACGAGGAGTCGCGACGCCGGCCGTCGGAACAGCCTGCGAGCAGGGTATATTCTGTTTTTCGCCGAATTACGAATCTGCACGAAATTTCCGTGTATGTATTGTCGTTATACGAGACAATTAGCCAAGAGAAACCTGCCGGTTTTCAATCGTTAATTGTTTACGCGCCAATTTCAAAGAGTACAGGATATAATTGAATTGAAATTTATTTCAACAACTACTAGTACATTATACATACAATACAAATTGTTGAAAAAAGAGTAAAAGAAGTACAATACTTATCATGTTTACCCTTGTAATTGCTTAATTACACACATAAAGCATCTGAACAGTGCAATAGAAGGTGTGGCAACACTACTTACATGTATAACCATACCACATTTAATCAAAATCAAAAAAGATATTGTGACAGTTATTGAAGAAAAAAACATCTTTATAACAATAAACAATCTGAATGTTTAATTTAAGTATCTAATTTATGTTGAATAAGAAGTTGCCGGTTCTGTCCTTTGGAATATAATAATTTCACTTGTAAATTAATGTTCATTTAGTGCACAAATTGACCGCTGAAATTAATAGACAGTTCTTGTGATTACAATTTGACGTCCATAGATCGCTATAACCATTTCGGGGCGTGGTCGCTTGCCGCATTCATCCAACGTCGCGCGACGCCGTCTGTTGCTACGCGACTGCCAGCTGAACGAACATCGCTTAACCCTTTCAATTCTGCGGGGTGTTTACATGGAACATAGCTCGTCATGTAACTGAATTATTTTCTAGGCTTTGTTTGTGCTCTTTTCTAAGTTTGTTGTGTTTACATTCGATTATAATTCTAGCTACAATTAATTTTGGGTTGATTTATTTTGAACAATACGACGTTGTCGTCACATCGAACTCGCCAATTGCCGCGTAGTACCACAGATGTACGTAACTGTATTTGTTGCGCCATACTATTATTTTGTGGTAGTAAATACCGGGATACTTTAGTCTCTCCACCCAACAGTGTCAGTGACTGCTTAGTGATATTAATTTTGCAAAATAGCTCAGTTATATCGTTTAGTTAAATTTTTAGTTGTTATAATAAAATAGGACCACTAATGTAAACAGCAGTCATGCATTACTTTCTTTTACATTGTTTTTTATTTACACACACACACCCGGTACCCGTCTGTGTAACTATTAAAAAATAATGAAGTACATCAGTGGGGCACAGCTGCTTCGGGAGCAACTGACGAAGCTGAAAATACAAATTCAGGAGAGATATTACAAAATTCAGGAGTATGAACAAAAAAGATAGTGCAATGCTATTCCAGTTAATCATGAATACATGAAGTAGCTTATAGAAAGAGGATGGAGAGAGAGAGAGACCGAGAGCGAGAGCGAGAGAGAGAGAGAGGAGAGAGAGGGAGGAGGAGAGGAGAGAGAGGGAGGAGAGAGAGGGAGGAGAGAGAGGGAGGAGAGAGAGGGAGGAGAGAGGAGAGAGAGGAGAGAGAGAGAGAGACAGATTGAAGAGTTGTTGATACGCTGTGCGATGCAACACAAGTCACCAAACATGGGTTGTGAAGAGAGACGGGGGTTGTTTGAGAGTAGGAATATGTCATATAGGAACCCTTCAAAATAAAGTAGTCATGGCAAACACCAGGATGATAAATATAGTTCCGGTCACTCGCATTTGCGGGGAGACGGAACCCGCACAAAGGAGACAACTGACGACACACTGGTTCACAGGTACACTCCTGTCGGAGTGAAACGTGAACCAGTCGGAGGACTACACCGTTACTCGTCAACAGAAGACAACGCTACGTCATTGTCAAAGCCTGACACGGTCCAGCAGCAAACAGGACCAAGACAGTTGCATTGGTGGCACACACTGAGGCAACGAAGTCACAACATCGAAGCTTGCCAAACGTTGATCAGACAGATAGCACTAGTGACCGACGACGAAATGTCGGCAATGTCGCCTGAAGTAAATCATAAGCGGTCAATTACCCCGATCCAGTCTGACCGGCAAAGACGTCAATGTTACCAATCATGCGAGACTAGTCATCACGGTCAACACAGTCGAAGCAGGTACCGACACAATCGCCATAGTCAGGAGCAAAGACGTGACACTTATGACAGTGACTCGCATCATGGTGACCGCGACAGTGATAGATATCGCGACCGACGCTCATCTCTAGTCGGGAGGAAGCCATGTTATGAATCGCGACAACGCAGACGACACTCGCCAAGTGTCGTCAGAGATCGCTATCGAGGCAGAGGTCGTCCTCGACGATCGCGGTCACACACAAACAGTTATGATGACAGTAGAGCACGGTTGCGATGTTCCGACAATGATGTTTGTAACCGTCGGAATCACGAACCACCAATTCGCAACATAACACCTGGTAACGGAAGACCGCCTAGGAATGTGCCGCCGAAGAAAAGAGTCAGTGTGTATAACCTGCCAACTGGGGTGGACAGTATTCTACTGCCACAAACAACCAGCATCAGCACTACCTCTGTTGCATCACCAAACACTGCCAGGACATTAGTGACGGAAATTGACAGTAGCAGGCGTCATTGTGCCTGCACAGGGGTAATTCCTTGGGCAAAACGGCCCCTGGGGGTAATACGCCCCCGCCCCCCGTCTTATCTGCCAAACGAGTGAACACAAACTAACGTTGAATAGTGGAACATGATGCTGCTACCTAGCGAATACTCTTAGCGACCGCAAGGCCAAACGCTATTAAAAGTAAGTTCACAAACCGTTTTATAAAGTTTTGCATACCCTGTGAACTAATAATCACTCTTCGGTGACTGCGACTGGTACTAATGCACTTACATCTATACACGTTTTCAATTACTTTAATCGAAATGGGAACGATATTAAAGGATTACATGTGAAGGTGAAAAAGTCAGCACTGATGTGTACGGGATAAGACGGCCCTGTCAGAACGGGGCAAAACGGTTCCGAGGCCGTCTTTCCCCGCCATGCAGTACGAATATGGTATGTAAACGCAATAAAGCTGTGAAATATTTATAGCATACACAATAATAAAAAAGTGAAAGAAAGTCGATGAAAGCAGCGATGAAGAGGAATGGCCGTATTTGGTGTGCGGAGAACCATTCAGTTGCAGTCGGCCACGAGAAGTCTGAGTTCAATGCTAAGAATGCAATAATTGGGCTCACAGTGAGTGCACACCAGGGCTCCCGTATTTCATGTGTTCCAACCGCGAATCAGAGGGTGATTAGACAGTAAGCCATTCGTTAATACATTATGTTAATGATGCAAATTCCAAAGCTAGCTAATGAGTGTTTTCAGTGACGAGTGTAATGATAATGCAGAACATTGCTTGTACTGACAACTGTAATTTTTGACATATTATAATTAATGATGAGTGGTTTTGATTGATGATTACGCTATTGTATCTGCCGCGAAATATCTGCATGCCATTACTTTAGTATAATATGTTCAACACTATAGTGATTGTAAGGCCTGTGATGATGCAGATGCCAAGGGTGATTGTAATGTCGAGTAATACAGACAGGAGCTGATAGGTAGGAAACCGGGATGTCCAGGGTGTAAGACCAATAGAGCGGGAGAACTGTAGAAGTGCAACAAATATTATCAGTATTATGTGACCGTGTCGTATTGTCGAAGAAGCAATAGAAGACGGACATAACACTGATGAGTCTAATGTAAATCACGATGAGTGATGCGGAGTGGTGATTATTTCTCTTCACGATGAGTGATAATAATAGTAGTAGTTAATGACGGTTTAACTAAATAATGGTTAAAACACATTGTTTTTATATCATTACAACGGTTAAACCCAATATTAGAGGGTCGTTTTACCCCAGGTGAGGGGCCGTTTTGCCCCAGGCATGGGGCAAAACGGTTTTATTGGAGCACACTTTAAACTTGTTATAACTTACGTTTTGGTTATTCAATCGTTCAGAGACATGTGTCATACGTAAAGTATATATATATATATCTCAACAATATTACTGCATCGACAAGTTATGGATACAAAAATACACAACTTTTACCTTAGGGGGCCGGGCTGCCCCAGGTTACCCTACACTGACTGGCACACGCAAATGGCGGTAATGGTGAGATAGAACGTTCGACGTTCCGTACAGTGACGCTGTCGCCGCGTTTTCTGTCTGTGACGTCATATAGCAATCAAATCGGCCAAATAAAAAACCATCAATTAATCATCCAGAAATTCTAGTTTTCATTAGTTAAATTATATTTCGATGGGCATAATTTTATCAATTAAAAGAACCTAGAGCATATTTTACTGCGGATTACACGACGTAGCATCATCACAAACTCATTTAGGCTTCAGTTCAAAATACACTTTATACCAGAGTGTGATTATAACAGTAACAATGTACTACGCATTTCCTTTCTCTGTTTACGATCACAATTTTGATTTTGTGCTCGTGACCACTGTAAGAACACTGAACTACAGTGAATGAAACGAAATGGATCTGAAATCGCGAGATGTACCGATTGTTATGTGGGCAGAGTCCGTCTTTTCCTTTTTCGTTAAAAAATTTGCGAACGAAAAAGGAAAAAACGAATTCGTTTTCGTTTTCAAAAGTGAAGTAAAGAGGAAAAACGAATTCGTATTTCGTTTTCAAAAGTGAAGTAAGAAAAACGAATTCATTTTCTTACTTTCTTTTGAAAAGGAAAATCGAATTCGTTTTTCGTTCGCAAATTTGAAAACGAAAAATGAAAGGACGGTATATACACGGACCGGGCAGCCGAGATTCTACTTCCTCACACCCCTGTCTCGTCAACAAGTAAGTGTAGAACCAGTCGCGTGGGTGCCTGAATCACGTGTTTGTTCACTGTTGTCTGAAACAATGCGACGACTGCTTCAGTGTGTCCCATTTGACGTCACAAACAACAGTAATGTTAATAACAGTAATGACGTTGCTTTCAACCAGAGCACATAAGAAGTAACAGAACTTTATCTTATTACCTACTAAATGCGAAACTGAATTATTTCGACACCAATGTTTTGAAAATAATAAAGTATCCAAACTTTGAAAGTCTGTCTTATTTCGCAATGACAGCGTGCTGTTAAATACTACTTTTAGACTCAGCTTTGTCACACGAGATACAAAGTCAAAATACAAGGTAGTTTATTAAATTTCCCAAAGGAGAGAACATACCGTGTGGTCAGTAAAACAATATTTAAAAAAACACAATAATTACATAATCAGTTTAAACTTGCACGTAAATACGAAATGCGAAATGATAATAAATAGATAATTAAATAAAGCTTCTAAAAATCCTAGTTCATAAGCTAAACTTATCAGCAATAAATAGATAAAATAAAATAATAAATAAATAATTATATATATATTAATAACTTAATAATAATAAAGTAAGTAAACACAATTGCAAAACTATAATTACAGTTAAATGAATTCATTTTAAAACACCCTACAAGTAGTTTACAAATGCGGCCTTAAAAATAAGTGTTTTTAAGTTGGACTTTAAAAAGTTCAAGTGAGTCTATTAGGCGCAGACTAGTAGATCGTTCCACAGGCGCGGAGCCGTCACTGAAAAGCCCTGCGTGGTACTCTTGGGAGACGGCTTAATGTTAAAAAGACGGCTAATGTTAAAAAGCCGCCAATTTACTTTGGATCCACGTCCAAACATGGGGAAAATCTGCTGTCGGGTGGACACTTATAAACCGCGGTACTAATGTCCGTGTCTCTACAATATTAGAATAAATAAATTTGGTTGTAACGGTTTCTCGCGTGATAAAGTTTGGACCGAGTTTCTCGAACTGGCGGAAGTATGACAACGCCAGTTCACAATACGTAGGAACAGTTTCAGAGGGCGGAATTGTAAGGGATGCGAAGGAGGAGACGTACCTTCTTAAATGCAAACCGATCCAGTATACAGCGAAATATTTCCATTTAGATTTAGTACCTTTAAGTAGTTGAATAACTTGCATGATCCGAAAAGATTCTAATTTACTTTTAATGTCTACAACATTTAATCGTTTAACAGCGTCTCCATTTCATATGATTCTGGTTTATTATTCCAGAGAAATTTGAATATAAGTTTGTTTAATTGATTGAGAATGCAATCTGGCATTATTATGAAACTGCCAACTTATCAAGTAGTGCTGTATAAGACCACATTTAAAATAGTACTTCTTCCTCTTAACGATAAATCTCTCCTGCTATACAGATGAAATTTTTCTAATTTTCCAACCACCTTATCCCAAGTTTTTTCTCTCCTTCTTGATTCCCCAGAAAGATCCCATAAAATGTGTAACATTTACTTGACCAATGTAGCCCGGCGGGTTCGTCTGATCGCCCTCTCCATTTACCGAGCCACAAACCGAACGTTTTTTGTTTGTTTAGTTTGGCGGCCGAGAGAAAACCGAAAAGATCAACTAACATTAACACTTTTCTAACCGATTTAGTGTCTGAAATAAAAAGGTTGGTGTCATATGCATACTGAGAAATTGTACATACTTCTGGTGACCCAGGTAAAGAAATCCCTGTGATCATTGGGTCAGAACGGATCCTGTGAGCGAGAGGCTCAAAGCATAAAAGTGTAATAGTGGAGACAGACTACGCCCCTGTCTCACATGCACAATACCGGAAATTCCCTCCCAATAAAATCATTGACAATAACACTAGAATGAATATCTGTATAGAGAATTTCTACTAAAGATACCAAATTAGGACCAAAGCCAAAACTATGTTAGACAAAAAATTAATATTCATGAGATACTCTGTCTAAGGCCTTTGATTGATCTAAAGAAATACTTGCTGCCTCGGTGTTTTTGTTGTTGGCATATTCTATTAAATTCCTTATTAAATGTAAATTGTCTTTAATTTCTCGACCCGGTACGGTGCAGGTTTGGTCAGGGTGTACAATTTCTTCAAGTACTTTAGATAACTTTGAAGATTATTTTATTATTTTATAATCACAGTTTCATCGTGAAATGGTTCGCCAGTTTGATAACCAGTCTGCTTCTTCTCTGTCTATACAAATTAGTGTGACAAGACACTGTCGCTGAGACAGCGGCAGTGTCCCATCCAACCAAACTCGGTAGAT
This sequence comes from Ridgeia piscesae, assembly GCA_025642075.2. Taxonomy (NCBI): domain Eukaryota; kingdom Metazoa; phylum Annelida; class Polychaeta; order Sabellida; family Siboglinidae; genus Ridgeia; species Ridgeia piscesae. Next base: position 384,896 of record JAODUO010000279.1, read on the forward strand.
AAACTTTACAAAAGTTTTCCCGATGAAAGGGCAAGCAAAGGTATACAACTCTGCTGGTAACTGTCGGGCCTGGAGACTTATTATGCTGCATTTGCTTCAATGCGCGGGTGCATTCTTCTAAACTAATTGCACCCTCACGTAGATCAGAACATTCCGTACGTAATTTAGGGATATCGTGCAAGAAATTCATAATTACAGTTATGCAATGTTTCGTAAGATTCAGTACATTCTTCTGTAATGCCACTGTTTGTTGTAATTAATTAATTCACCATCATCATTTGCTAACCTTTTTATATATTTATCAGAGGCTAATTCCTTTTATAAGAAAAATCGCGTTGGTTTTTCGTTGTTATATAATAATTTAACTTGAAATTGAATTTTGCGCCTTCTAAGAAATATTCATTTAATTATGGAAAACAAAAGAATGTTTAACCTAAAATTCGTTTTCCATGTATCCATAAAGATTAAGTATGTATGTAAGATTTGACAACATTTAAAAAATACATTTGTAGTATAAATGCGGTTTAAAACCTGTCAGCCTAACGATTCCCGCGGAATGCTGAAAGTTGATCAACAAGACGATAACGTGGTATCTACATATTCAGAGCATGTTTACAAGGATAGTTTTTGGGTCGAAACATGCGTCATAATAAATTATTGTGCGATATTCCGATGTAATGCAAACACTAGTCATCACAGGGAACAAGTATTATTTATCTTACGGTTCCACACGAATGAAGCGGTTCCACACGAATGAAATGTTACAAAAAAGAAGCCAGAGATTTCGTGGAGGCCTGACTCAGCGTCGGGTTTGCCACCGTCTTCGGCTCGTGTTATGAGTAATATTGTATCGATTGTAACCCACAGAAAAAAATCCACGCAAAGACATATACATTACAAACATTTAACTTCAGACAGAAATATTATATAGGGCAGTAGTATGCTGGTGTATGAAGGAGGAGTTGTAAATTTAACCTAACACGTTAAATTCGGGATCAGGATATCCCGCTTGTCTACATAGCTCAATTGGTAAAAGCGTTCGTTACTTGCGTTCGCTTTTCCAATCGGAAGGACACCGGATCAAACCTGACACAAAACCATTCATATTTTTTACACTCTTGTTTATGCTTTTATTAAATAATAATTATCATCCGAAATATTTAAAATAAAAAACATGATGTACTACTTGTGTTTTTATTGCTGTAGTAATTATTTATTCGCGACGAAGATGAAAATATGATAATTGTATAATTATAATTGACGATGATGTATATTTCTAAATTTAAGTTATTGTTACTACATTTGAAAACATATTATGATTTGTCTTGATAAATGAAATTTAGAAATATGCGTCGTCTTTATATACAATTAATATATTTTCATTTTCATCGCGAAAAAATAACTACTACAAAAATAAAACAAATACAAGCAGTTGTCTACATCATTGCTTTTTGATTCCAATTATAATGGTGTTTTTTTAAAGTTACACAAAAATGGTTTTAATATTGTAAAATCGAACACACCTAGCAATCGCGTCTACCAGTTGAGCCACGGTAACAATCGGTATTCTACTCCCCGATTTAAAGAGTTATGTTAAATATACAATTCTTCCTTCACACTTCGCCTTACTGGATGAATGGTTTGGTTTGACCAAATGATTTAACATACCGTACATGAAGAGAGAGAGAGAGAGAGAGAGAGAGAGAGAGAGAGAGAGAGAGAGGGAGAGGGGGAGAGAGAGAGAGAGAAGAGAGAGAGAGAGAGAGAGAGAGAGAGAGAGAGAGAGGAGAGGGAGAGGGAGAGGGAGAGGGAGAGGGAGAGGGAGAGGGAGAGATAGAGAGAGACAGCGAGACGGAAAGAGAGAGACAGAGAGAGAGAGAGAGGGGGGAGAGGGAGAGAGAGAGAGAGGAGAGAGGAGAGAGGAGAGAGGAGAGAGGAGAGAGGAGAGAGGAGAGAGGAGAGAGGAGAGAGATTGAAGAGTTTATAGAAAGAGGGGTGAGAGAGAGAGAGAGAGCGAGAGCGAGAGCGAGAGCAGAGAGAGCGAGAGCGAGAGCGAGAGCGAGAGCGAGAGCGAGAGCGAGAGCGAGAGCGAGAGGTTTGACCAAAAGATTCAACATACGGTACATGAAGACAGAGAGAGTACTTGATCTGGTATTTATGCCGTGCTGCTTGCATGATACATTTATAAAATTGGACAAATACCTCTGTGCTCTATCATTTATAACATTGTATGCAAGGTTAAATTTTAGTTGTTTCACCCGTAGCTAAATTAGTAACATATTCACCAGCCTAAACTCCCTCAAACCGATGTGAGTTCTAGCAGTTGTAATTATAAGGAACCAGATTACCTTGTTCTGGGTACACTTAGTCTAGATTTGTATTTCTTGGTTAACCATGAGAACCATGATGAACAAGCATAGTCAAAATGACATAGTATTACGGCTGAGGTAAGAAGTTTTTTTGTTTTCATGTTGACATTTTTTGTTTATGTCTATACAAGAATTTTTATTTGGCATTTGACTTACAAATAATCTTATCAGCCACTCTTTCTCCAGTTAGAGACTGATCTAACTCTATACCTAGATATTTAACATGTGTTTGACATGTCAGTGTGGTGCCAGCACATTTCACTTGAATAGAACTACAGGTATGAAGTTTACGTTTTGATCCAAATAGAATAGATTCAGTTTTCCGTAGATGGAGGGACACTTTGTTATTAATCAACCACTCTCTGGCTGCCTCGAGCTCTGAGGAGAGACTTTCTTGGATCAATTGGGTGTTTTTATCCGAAACTAAAAGAGCTGAATCATCAGCATACAAAAGAAGTTTGCAGCGAACAGCCGCGGAAATATCATCAATTTATATTATAAATAATAAAGGTCTCAGAATTGAACCTTGTGGGACACCACATGTGACAGTCATAGGTTTCGATATAGTTTCATAAATTTCAACTGATTGTTGTCGTTCACATAAATATGATTTAAACCAGACCATGGCAGATTTGTGAAGTCCTATTGTTTCGAGTTTTTGAAGCATAATCTTATGATTTATCGTATCAAAGGCCTTCTGAAGATCAAGTTGCACCATACCTATGTAATTACCTTTATCTTGCTCCTATTTTAGGAAGTCAATGAGTGATATTAAACATGTTTCGGTAGAATAGGAGGATCTAAAGCCAGACTGATGTGCATACAGTAGATGATGTGTTTGGAGATACGTATTCAATTGTTAATAAACAATCCTTTCAAATAATTTTAAGATCGTATTTAAAATCGATATCGGTCTGTAATTACCGGCTTCCATTTTACTATTCTTTTTGTAAATGGGCATCATTTTTGCAGATTTAAGATTTACTGGGATTTCTCCGGTGGACAATGATAAATTTAAAATGTGTCAAAGAAGACGTAATGAGCTTAGCACCATCCTTAATGAATGTGGGTGACAATAGGTCCAATTCAGTTGCTTTGCTCGAGTTCAATTTGCATAATATACTGAGTACGTTTTTCTCACTGACTTCACTAAAACAGAATCTATTTCTGGTTACACCCAGTGACCTGTAGAAGTCTTGAAAATGTTGCCTCTCATATTTACCATTACTTGGTGGAAGTTGGTCAACCAATGTTGAGGCTACATTAGTAAAGTATTTGTTGAAATGTTCGGATACTAGTGATTTGTCAAAACATATGTTATTATCAATGTTTAGTCCTATGCTTCCTGGCTTACAGTTAAACGAGTCGAAGTTCCGAGGCTTTTCAGCAATTGCCATAATTGTTTTAGGTTGTTGTTTACATTCATTAGTTTTATTAGCAATGAAGTCTGATTTGGCCTGTTTCTTCTTATATTGAACCTGATTCCGAAGGTAGATGAATTTGCTGTGCCAACTGACATCTTTGCTCTTTCTGAAATTTGAAAATACCCGATATCTTTTATGAATCAGGTGCAGTATCTCACCCGTCATCCAAGGGGCAGTACGCTGTTTAATAAGGAAAATTTTTCAACGGAGCAATGTTATCAATAACGACCATAAACCTCTTCTTTTCTTGCATTTACGTGTACAATATATTACTTGGTGATCGCTTAAGCCAAGGTCTAATACACCACATTGTGATATTTTAGCAGGGTCTGAGATCAAGATGAGATCTAAGATAGTGGATGTGCTGGTAATCCTAGTAGATGTGTTAATAAGCTGGGTCATACCAAACATAGACATAACATGCTTCAGTGACACATGCAACTGATTAGTATGGCAATGCATTTAAGAGTAGTCAATGTTAAAGTCGCCCATCATAATAATTTTTTTGTTTGTGAAACAATTACAGCCCAAGCAACACTGTTCAAGTGTATTAAAAAAGTGCACATGCTTGGGTGGACGGTAGCATACACCAATTAAAATAGGCTTGGTCTTAGGTAGATATAGTTCAGCCCACACAGTTTCTAGAGTTGTACATATATCGTCTCTCAGTTTAAAAATAAAGTCACTTCGTATGTAAATACAAACATCACCGCCCTCGCAATTTCTGTCACGCCGGATAATAGTATAGTCCGTAATGTCAATTGCCGAGTCCGATGCATCCAACCAAGATTCGGTGATGCCGTTTGCAGCAAGAATTCTTAAATCGTCAAGTTTCGGGAGAAGACTGCGCGTATTCAAATGAATGAAGTTTAGACCCTTTGAAAGTAAACATTCAAAGTCAATGGGCCTTTCACTCGTTGAGTGGTCGGCGGTGTCATCTGCGATTTCGGACAGAAATCGTTGCCTTAGTGATGATAGACGGGCGATCGCTGTCATCAGCAAACGACAGGGCGTGAAGTGTACATTGATTGCACAGAAATGTAAATTCGCCACCGCTGCAGCAGAGTTCATCGTACTCATCATTTGAGAAAATGCCAGCGCATTCGTTGTGTGTCCACTGGTCACAGGAGCCGCACGAAATAGCTCTACTGCGACCAGTGACACCCTTTCCACAACGACTACACGGAAGTTTTGGTGTGTAGATCCTCTTTTGCTCAGTAGGGGCTGGGTTGGAGCTAATGATTATTTATAATTTATACACAACGTTTATTTCTTGAATTAAATCTACACTATCTGTTTGCAATGTGTTTGCCCTGAAATAGATCAAAGCATGGCGGCTGCAATCGACAGAATAATAGCTTTGAAAACGAACCAAAGACTGCGGCAATCTTGAAGTTCAGACAGGCTTCCACGATACAACTGGTCTAAATTGTTCTACTAAATTTTATTCGTAAGCAATCTTAAGATAAATGTGTGTTCCTATAATGACCAGTGTTTGTAGTACATCGGAATATCGCACAATAATTCATTTTGACGCTCGTTTCGACCGTAATCCTTGTAAACATGCTCTGAATGCAAAGAAACAGTGCGCCTGATGCCAGTATGTGTCTTGTCTGACGTCACAACTGGGCATCCAGAAAGCGCGGCAAAAATATGCATATTCGAAAAAGTCCCCTGCATTATGTGTGGAATTTGTACTTCGGTTATTTAATTGTTTGACTTGGTTGGTATGGAAATATATAAATGCATGTAATATAATACGAATTCAAGCATTATATATTGTTATTCCCTTTAATTTGGTTTAACTCTACTATATGACACAGCGGGGCCCGACTGTTCACGGTGACAAGGGTCTCGAGTTTCCATGATGTGCGGAAGTTTATTTCTGTTCCCTGACATCACAATCGTTCTCACCCCAGTGACAACCCCTCAAACCCTTTCGCTACCGATTGTTCTTAGTTTAGAAAGTACACTTTGCCGAAAAGCGACAGCGCTTTGATAATCACCCCATGCGGTAACAAAGACACCGCCCAGTGCACGCGCACTTTAAAGTGACAGTCGTCCGGTGACCTAATTCGGAAAGACGCGCTTTTCGCGCGCGTCACGCCACCGCTCAAAACTAAAGGCGGTCCCTCGCCGCAACGGTTTTTACCAGGAAAACCACTCAGTGCTCAGGTCTCAGGTCTCAGGTTGTTTACTCCAAACAGCCCAAACTTGGGCTAACGCAGGAGTTTGTAGTGCTTCTTGTGCGCATGCGTTTGGTTGTATATATGTTTGTTTGTTTGTTATAACTTGTTTGTTTGTTTTACAGGCAATTTAGGTGAGTGGGTGTTGGGAAGGGGAGGTTCATTATTGCTGCTTGAAAAGCTATGGGATTTTCTATTGCAGTAATGTGTGGTGGGATCATATTCCATATGCGAATTGCACGGGGGTAAAAGGAGAACACTGCAGTGTTGATGCGGCACCTGGTGGCGATGTAATGGCCACGGTCCAAAAGATAACATTATGGTTAATTAACCCACAATTGCTTGCAATCCGACTAAAAAGTTCTTCCAAAAATAGGGCCTAGCTTCCATCGGTCCAGCAAGGATGACCGACCGTCGTTCCAAAACGTTCCACTACAGGCTGGCTCTCGCTTCTGAATAACATAAACACTTATAATATATTCGAAACATCGCCACAGGTACTTTGTTCAATGTTTATTCGCATTAGAGATATGTGCATTACAAATAACAACATTATAAACGGGTAATTACGTATACTATTGCTCACGCATATAGGTGACGGTTGACTTTAATTCAATGACATTTCCATTACATACAATGCTTAATTTGCATAATTTTGTCCTTGTTCCAAACACAATGGATTGTGTTTTACACAGATGGAGCGAGAGCTTGTTGTCGATTAACCAGTCATTCACGGATTCTAGTACAGAACTTAAAGTTGCCTCAATTTCCGGCAGCATAGGATTCGAAACCGAGCTGAACTGAATCACAATGACATATTATATATAATTACCTATATTGTGTTATCATCTACAGCCGACAGTCATCTAGTAGTGTGTATTCAGCACTCAATTCTGATTTGTTTATCTTTTTGCAGCTCATGCATAATGTGTGACCTGTTTTTGCATGAACATTTTCAGGAAAGAATGAAGCTATTATTCTATTTTTATTTTGTTGAAAACATTATCAGTCCGATGTTATTCATACAATGATAGTTGCTAGATTATCATTTCAGGTGTGGCACAACTACAGTTATATCTAACAAAACTGGATACAGACAGTCCCGAGACAAGTACAAGTATCGATTGAATATTTTATATAATCATGAGCGACGAACATCCTTTCGAGCGACCTTTAGTTACAAGGAAAGACACTGATTGGGCATTGTGTTGCTTGTGCCAGAATAAATCTAAGAAAGACTTGCAATGTCCTTATAAGAAGGAGTGCTATCATGAAGCATATCAAGCCCTTGAAGATGATATGAACAACTGTATTGAACATGGTGTAGCTTTACCTCTTGGAGTGAACTTGCAGTGTTTAAACGATGGTTCAGGGATCGCCAACACATTGCTAATAAATAACGCTAGCTGTCATAATGGATGTCGAGGACGATTCCGCTCTCATATTGTGCAGCGAGCAATAGCAAAGAGAACAAAGGAAGGATCGGATAGTGAAGAGGGTTCCTTTAGTCCGAAAAAACCTCGTTCTAGCTTTAATGCGAGTATCGACCGCAACATTGTTCAGTGTGTCTGCTGTGAGAAGTTTCAATATGGCAAATCTACCGAGCTAGGAGTGAAAACTGTGGCACGATTGAACACTGCAATCAATGCAGAGGATGCAGAGGCTGGAGATGTGCATGATCACACATCTTGTTATACAAAGCACAAGAATGATGCCCGTGCTGCAAAGTCGAAGTCGTCTCATGCTAAGAGAAGCTCTCCGGTTGGATGCAGCTATGTCGCGTTTGTGGAGTTCAATCATTCTACCTTCAAGCTTGCTGACTTGAGGAAGTTCTGTGATCGTCGTCTCAATCAACTGGGCTCTGATTGGATCGGAGTTTACGTGCATCAGAAAAGATTCAAAGAACATATATTAGAGAAGCTAGGACCGGACTGGTCAGAATACGCAGAGGGTCGTGATGTTTACGTCTCTCATAAGAAAATAATTGGCGCAGCATTGATACAGAATGTTAACCTTCAGGTGTCCGAAAATGAGGCTAAGAAAATCATTGATGTTGGTATCATGCTGCGCAAATACATTCTTCTGCAACAGATGCCGTTTGACTCAAGTTGTCTGAGCGAACCAGTTGCCAAACCTCTTCTGACCCTTCTAGAAGTGTCTTACTCCAAGGTTCCAAATAAATTCAAGAGAACGTAGAAGAAGATCAGGCCAGCAACAGTGCCAGGATCCGAGTTGCCTGCACTATATCTCAGCTGATATACAGCAATGCTACAAAGCAATCTAGCAACGCACTCACTCTCTGTCAGAAGAAGGGGAGAGTGTCAGGAGGGGACTCGCTCAGGCGATGTCAAGGCGATTTGCTGCGGATGGAGTCGTTGTGCCTTCAAACATCAAGCGGGGAGTCTTCACTACTGGCGGAGTCGATAACATTGACGAATCTGGACGCATTGAGCTCCATGGTACTGCCATATCCCTAACCAATCAGCTGACTCGTGACAACATGGGAGTGGACCCCCCACCTCTAAGTCTGGATGCTCCTGAAGCTGCCACGGTCCAGCTTCCTTCTGATTTCGCAAGTGTGCCATTCATCGATGAGTATGCTGGAGACATCACACTTTCATCAATTCCAAATGGAACAACCAGGCCAACATTCGCTGAAAATATCCGATGAGGAGTTCCCGATGAAGCGTGGCTCAACCATCTCTACAAAGTCCTGACTGAAAAAGATGGAGTTCTTCGAAGCACACCAGTGACCTACTCTGGGTTCTTATCCCATAACCAACGCGAGGAAGATGTCAGACCGAAGACCACCGTTGGAGTGTTCCCCATCTTCTACGATACGGCCGCGACTATGGCCATGCAGAAACATGCAATGTTTGTCATCAAGAAGGCGATAGAGTTTGTGAATCCTGGTCAGGTCCCAGTTATAGAAGGTGACTGTCCTCTTTATGTACAACAGAAGACATGTCAGTGGGCGAACCAGAACGAAGTCGGTGAATCTAAGATGGTGTGCTTCAAGGGCTTTCTACACATCGAGATGGCATCCGCGAAGACTGCGGTGGCAAGCTGTTGACAGGATCTGGCTGGGACCGGATGTTCTCCTTAGCCGGAATCTTCACTACTGGCATTGCAACGTCTCTCCTAGCTGGTAAGCACGTCAAGCGTACGCGGTATGCATACCAGCTCACTCTTGCCTGGCTCCTTGTACTCAAAGTACAAGCATATGATCATTACTGCCGCGATAGTTACGGGCCGCATGAGCCCATGGAGATGTGGGAGAAGCGGCTCATCAGCAATATGCCAACAATAAACTAGTAAGAATTGTAATGCAGAGTTGGTAAATGATGCAAGGAAGCTCATGTTCTCTCACAGCTTAAGGTCCCTGGACTCCATCCTGCCAACCAAGAATGCCTTATTCCAGCATATCAAGCGTGCCCTGCTTGTCGCAGCCTTTATCTGGAAGCACTCCCTCTCCAAGACTCCAGAGATCCCAACACCCAGTGAATGGGACTGGGAATGGAACACCAGGACAAAAGAGTGGGTACCATATTGGACAGATCTGTCGGACGTCAGCCAGGCATGCTCGCTGCTCCTCCACTGTGGCTGTAGTGTTGGCTGTAAGGGAAGCTGTAACTGCCACCGAACTGGACTCCGGTGTAGCAGTCTGTGCAAGTGCGAAGGAGGTTGAGAAATAAAGAAATGGATTCCTCGCCCCAATAAACATACAAATTGTGGTATTACACGTTGAGGTAGTGCTGAAAGAACCAAAGATAAGCCATTATCTATTTCAGATCACGGGCTTCGGCGGCCATATTGAATTTTGCGCATACCGGCCACCAGGGGGCTACCCCAACTTGTGTGCAGTGGTCTTTGAAAACCTTATGCCCATACCTTATGCCAAATTGCAAAAACTTGTCACCAAGTGCGCAATTTCTCTGAATTCCCTCCCCGCTATTAAAAGTAGTAATAGGGTTGACGTTTGTGGCGAGACATTGTAGAAATAGTTCTTCGTCACCGAAAGTCTGCAGAGTTTACATATTGCACATGTCTTAATCATAGGACGAAACGTCCTATGATTAAGACAATCAAACTTATGAATGGCAGACAAAACAATAGCACTGCTTACTTCCAGAGAGTCTGAACATGTGCAGTCTTTAGAACGAGGCGGCACATACTGGTGTAATGTTCTTACATTTGTTGAATATATGTCCCTCTGGTAAGCACTGTATTTGGTTAAACAGTGAAAATGAAGAAAAACTACCACTGCTGCACTTCCTGATGCCATTCACTTACACGGCGTAAGTCATCCGTGAAATGTACACAGTAATCGCTGTGTGACACCCGTAGATGCTGGGCGGCAGTGGGCGCAAAGTACGAATGGTATTCAGCGGACACATCGGTGAAACAAAGAGCCGTTGTAGTTGCAATCTTCCGAAATTAGGTAACTTGCCTTGTCGGGCCTGCCAAGTCTTCGGTGCCACAATGTGTAAGCCTCACGGATGGCTGACGACTGTCCGAAGTCGTACGATATATAAAACTGCTTTAAATTACCGATGACATGTACACTTTGTAGATATATATAAAACTGCGTCGCGGTGATCACTGATGCTTCATGAGCGGGTATGAATCAGCAGCTTGTCGTATAATCATATCAAAACATAATAGACACTGCGACTCAAAAATTAGGCTTGCTGCCTGCTAGGCTAACACGTGATACATATTGCGAGTTTACGTCTCCACAGCTCCTGTCGATGGCAATGACCGTGATATCGATAATTATTTTATTATGAGGCAGCTTACAGGCTTTTAGGGCTGAGCCAGTAAGCCGACCGAAGAGCCCGTGCATGGAGACCTCTTTCTGAAACCCCTCTCAGAGGTCTCCCCCACAAGCAAATACATGCAAGTCCTCGGTTAGCAGCGAGAGAGCGCGAGCACAACACAGGACTATAGGGCGTGTAAGTATCGCGCGCGAAAACGAGGCTGGGGCTGTTGGGGGCAGGAAATCCATATTATCTATTTTTACATATAGGACTTTGTTTTGGTTTTGTTTGTAAAAAGCGAACTGTTCCCAAATAGCGTGTTTCGGTTATATTGTCCGAAGGATTATTACAAGCGGAAGCAATGGAACACTTTGCCGGTGACAATGATCACAGAAATAATGAATTTTAATCGATGATTATGGTGATTGCCATGGCATTAGCGGCAAGTACTTGTGTTTGGCGATCTTGACTAATAATGAAGAGCGCCATTTTTCGCGCAGTACAACCTATTTGGGGCTAACATATACATGTGTCATGATTATGTGTATTTAGACAACTTGTCAGATATAAGTACTTATCGAAACCACAACGTACACAAATGTAAAATGCAAATTCCGTAAAAGACACATACGGCCTAAAATCGTGTTTATTATCTGCACTACGTAAATCGCAATATGTCTATGATAGTGGGTAAACTCAATATTAAATCGGACATTTAAGATAAGAAAGATATAACACAAGCTATTTAAGACCTGATTTTCCTAATATTCATCAGTCGGAAGCTACAACTGTCATCCATCGTTAGAATATTATTCTTGTGTCCAGTCCCCAATCAGCTCCAGTCGCGGAGTCTCGCCGTGTATCGGGACTCACTAAAAGGCCCTATAATAATGTGCACGGGACGATGGCGCGAAACCAGTGCGCGGAAGCTATCCAGAAAAGGGCCCCGGAAGCTGCATCAGCAACAAAACCTTACCAGACAGTAGCCCCATTATGAGACACGACCACTGTGGACAGACGCTGGCAGGCGGTGACAGCACGGCGCTGAAGTAAGTCTCATCTTTACTTTCTTATCTAACCATGAAAATGACCACCAACAGCTGCCAAACCTCTCCTCACATATCGTATATACATACGCATACACTACGTTACCATAAAAATGCACTTGCATTCTTCTCACGAAGAAAACTAACAAACAAACTCGTACAAATTTCGACGGCAACCCGGCATCTTCGACTTCGGCGCGCCTACACGTGGTCGCGGTTACCGAGAACGTTTTAGCACCAACTTCGCCTGGTAGATTTTAGGAAGACGCTTCGTGCAACCCCTCCACGTACAGTTGGCACGCCGTCGTTTGATAGATGGTGTTGACTATACAACTAACCTCAGATTCGCGTGTATCTTCTTTCATTCACGAATATGTATTGCTGTTTGGCAATGACAATGTGTTTACGTGGTGAATTAGCACAACATTATGGAACCAGTTATACAAAATCCAAATTAACTTGGTCCTTGGCCCTTGAGCTTGGCCTTGGAGCACGCCATTGGATCACGACACAGTGTGAATGTCAGTGATCACAATAATTGTATTGTTATATAAGGTACATATATTTATGTGAAGTAGTAAGAAACGGTCTAACATCTTTGATGTGGTAAACATTTGCTCTGTGACATCATTTCCTGTAATGCATATTTGTGTATTAGGCCGTTTTTTATTGAATTAGATGTATGCAACAAACAAAATCTAATACACAAAGTAAACTCACATGTATCAAATTAAATTAATCTGATCAATCTAGATATTTTTAGTACATGAACTCTATACAATCATGAACACAAGTTACAGTTTTTTAAAATACTTATTTC
>JAODUO010000279.1:400000-482334 GCA_025642075.2 Ridgeia piscesae
CCTGGATTACTAATATGTAATCAGCGATGTGTTGACCTACATGTCAAGCAGAGTAGGTGGGCGACGTGTGCGTAGACCACACCAAAGGTTTATTATAGCATCATCGGTAGCTGTCCCTTAGTGGTAGTGTCCCGACCACCGTGCTATCGTCACACACAGTACACTCATCTCGAGTCTGTACTTGAGATGGGTCAGTAGGAAGATCTGGAATCTGCGTCCCGCACCCTGGATTTTTAGAGCTTACCTCACCTCAGTGTCCACTGGTAAGTCAATGGTCAGCCAACTGGTTAGTGGATCATCACTGTCCTCCACATATTCCTATAGGTGGTCGATGTGTTCGACTATTGTTCTGTCCCCTACAGAACATTCTGTTGCAACAGTTACTCCACAAGGACGACCCACTGCGAGGTATGGATCAGACCACCTGACTCAGGGCTTTATGCAGGATAAAATTATTGCCAGTCACACACGTTTTGGTGGACACATGGATGTTAACTGTTAAGCCAGATTACAAACTTTCAGATATGTCATTTTTTACCCTTCCCCCACCCATCCCCCATATTTCTACCCGTCCACATTGGTTTTTACCCGTCCAAATGACGGGTGGACGGGTCTCTCTGCATAAAGCTGTGATCTGACTCCACATTCCATCTCAGCTGAGGTTGTGCTGTAACGCCATACTTAGCTTCACTCAACTGAAGTAGCCTTCATGTTATATGTTGTCTTCTGGCGAAGGGAGGCATAGCGACTTTCCCATCGAGCTATGCTATGACTAAACTCCATGGCGTCACAAAACCATTCACCATCCTGAGTGGTGCATGATGGGACTGAAGTGGATCATAGTGATAGGGACTATCCAGCCCATCAGCCCATCAAACAACAGTACTTCTCTGTATGACTGGTCACGGCACCAATGTGATATATGTATAACAACGTACTTCAATATTGGCTTAAACAGTTTAATAACAAGCTAAAACTGCCAACGCAAACAAACCAGCTCGACCATGCTCCCCGCTCTGCCTCTCGCCGCTCTCTAGTTCTGGAGATCCGCAGGGGTGTCACAATCGCAGGCGGGGGGGGGGGGTCACAATCACACATGTATTCGATGATCTGCCACTGATGTTCCTTTCCAGAAAAAGATGTAACTTCCCTGCACTGCTCTTCTAGGCCATTCCTCGCTTGAGGAGAGCAGAGGGGATCTTGAAGAGGACTGCTCTGTTACCAGAGTAGCTGCCGAGTACCACTTCTGTCCTGCCGTCTATGTGTAGATCTGTGACTAAGAACAGCCAAATTTCACAGTTCTGTCCCCGTTGTCACTCATCCATCGCCGCAGGGCTTTGTTGCTGGACCCTTGGTAGAAGCCTGCGCGTGTTGTCTTTTAGCGTGAGAATGTTGATGCGCCTGCGGCATCCGCACAGGACTTCACAAGAGGACATCCACAACCCAGTGGCGTGGTGAGTCACGACGACCGGAGGTTGTCCCCTGTTACAACCATCATCCGCCCTCACAGCCGCTGGGAACACTGTGTGTGTCCTCTTACCTCTGTTCTGCTATTGTGGCTGAAACATTAGTACACAATACTACACACACGTTTTTATTTATTTTCTGGAATATATGTTTAGTTTATACGCACTTTTAGGCTTCCATCTCACGAACATCTTCCTGGTCTGTATAGGCGTCAAGCATTGCTTCCAATTTGACTCTTTTCCACCAGTGTTAAATCAGCTTTTGTTTCCACACCAATTGCTAGTAAAAGTTCCACAATCGCGTCTTGAATATCTGGTGTCAAAGTTGGCAGTACCTGATCCTCAGAAATGGATGATGTGATATCATCCATCATAGAAAACACTGACTGTTTGTATATCTGCAATACCTACTGGACTGACATGCGAACTGAGAAATCATTTAAAGAAATTAAATGTCAGTGAAACAAATTCACCGTTCGTGCGATATTTTAGTATCGACAAAAATGGTGACTAAAATAAAAATTCTCAGTGAATCCGTCGATACAATGTGATCCCAAATTCTCACCAACAGTGCACAATACAGCTGCATGTAATGTCTGTCCATTTGCAACAGTCGCCCCATCATCTTCTAATTTCTTCAGATCGGCAAGCAATCTTGAAAAACCTTGCCATGTCAAAGATTTTGAATCGGCCTCCCACAGAGCAACACAGGCGGCATGTGATCAACATTTGACCTGTTGTGGGGAATATATCTGCAAGGGTCATGCATATAGCTAAAATCTTGTGCTTTCTCTTGGCAGAATCCAAAGGATTCATAACTGAAAAGACATCCAGATAAAGTATTATCTGGCTTAGTAGTGAAAACTGTATTCCCCGTGTACATCTTGCCATCAAGAACATCTGCAAGAATGTTGTTCTCTGCCTGCGCCTCCTGAGTGGCAGCATGTTGTCTCTGAACAGAAGAGTGGCCACACAGAGATTGTATAGTTTCAGCTACAGGAATGCACTGATAGTACCTTTGTGAAATTCCATCACCTTCCTAAACAGATCTCAACTGGGTTGACGTACCGAAAATTGGATTTGTGAAAGGTCTTCCTTGTATGATCTGATCGTAAAGGACCACACATTTTCCACAAATCATCCTTCATACTTTCCGCAACAACATCCTTAATCTGTTGCTCATTGACGGATAAACCCTGTAAAGTTGTTAACTGGTGGGCAAAATATTTGTTTCCAACATTATGAACTTGCTGAAATTCATCAATGATTTGTTGCACTGTAGAAGCCCGGAGAAGTAGTGTTGGTTGCAACTTCAGATAGAAGGTTTGTCAGATAGTGTTCTGTGATGGTGGAACTATCTGACAACAGAATGTTTGCCCAATTCCTGATAGTTCATCATCACAATCAGTGTGAGTGCTGTTGACTTCCAACACCAGCTGTATATCACAACTGTCAGCTTTCTTTACTGGATTGCAATCCTGTATGTAATCAGCGACAATACTCTCTACAGGACAATTCCTGTGAACACGGGAAATATGGTCAGAATACGAGAACCTTCTATCAAATTTCTTTCCACATTCCTGAAATGGACAGTTAGTGTCAAGCCATGCTACAATGTGGCTACGTAAATAAGCGAGAAGACTGTGCATAATCCACCAAGTTTACTCCATCTTCAGCAGTTCAGTGTTGATTACCTCCGGGTGCGAGGGTACTGCTTTCTTCTAGAAGACCCAGCTTCTATATTGGTTGCACTAGATGGGAGTTCTTTGTCTTTATTTCGACTACTCAGACACACCCATCTAGACCGGGGAAGGAATACTTTTATTCCACTTGCTGCCGTTTTGTTTACTCACTGTCTACTTGGTAATGACCTGTCTTTGCCGCTCTCTTTCGCACTTGTGTTTTGGTCACGAGGTACTGCTTTATGCAGTCCATGTAGAGTTTAAGCTCACTATCGACATGTCTCTGTGTCATGGAGAGAAATGGCGAGAACACATGCGTGCAGGACACTGTAGTGTGCAACGTAGGGAGAAACTCGCTACAAAAATGATTTATTATGTAACACAGTCGCTGTATGGGTCATGAACTCGGTATCGACATTCTGACACAGGGTCAAAGTAGATCAGCCACCTGAGTTCACCTGAGGTCTTGTGAATATGTGGAGCGACGTCTTAGGCCGGCTGTACGTTACCATCCGCCTCACCTGACCCGCCATGATGCGGTGGGTCGCACTGCGGGCCGGGTGAGCGGCCGCCTGACCTCCTGTGCTGCCGCCTACAGTCCAGGTTATCTGGTTATGCGGTGTCAGAAAAAAACGGATTTTAACAATTCTTTCCGAATCCCCTCTCTCACACCTCCTCGGGCGACATGAGATAAACTGCTTGGTGCATTTGATCAGTAAGCAATGCCACCTTCTCTTTTGACGTACTGAGTTTGTAAAAATTTTCACCGAAGGTGTCGTGGTGGTGGCAGTGAGGTATATTGCAGGCTCGCCAGTAATGACCAGTCATCCGACATTTCATACATAGGGCGCCCGCCCCGCAATACTTATGAAAAAAGTCACAATTTATGTTTTGGTGATTTATAGGGTTGGAGTGGAGTAGTCATTAGGAATTGCTCTTGGTTTGGACTGGAGGTTCATCACAAATTACAGTCAGTGTATGAATCAGTCTTTGTTCGTACATCGCATCGTTCGATCATCACCTCCGTTAAAACTTCGCAGTAGAGTCGCAGTAGTTCGCACGCACCCACGTGCGCTTTCACATCGCAAATCACAGTCTGTCTTTGTGCAACAAGTCAGCACTAACGTCTTCTGAAGCAGCCACATTGAACAGTTCCATTTAAAAGTAAATGGCCGTGATTGATAAACGTCCGTGATTGATAAACGTCTGGTGCTTGAAATCGTAATGTCTTAAACACACTGACTTGACACACAGATGTCTGTAACCACTTGTCTGATAATATTTGCTGCAATGTCTTAAACTCACCGACTTGACACACAGATGTCTATAACCACTTGTCTGATAATATTTGCTGCAATGTCTTAAACTCACCGACTTGACACACAGATGTCTGTAACCACTTGTCTGATAATATTTGCTGCAATGTCTTAAACTCACCGACTTGACACACAGATGTCTGTAACCACTTGTCTGATAATATTTGCTGCAATGTCTTAAACTCACCGACTTGACACACAGATGTCTGTAACCACTTGTCTGATAATATTTGCTGCAATGTCTTAAACTCACCGACTTGACACACAGATGTCTATAACCACTTGTCTGATAATATTTGCTGCAATGTCTTAAACTCACCGACTTGACACACAGATGTCTGTAACCACTTGTCTGATAATATTTGCTGCAATGTCTTAAACTCACCGACTTGACACACAGATGTCTGTAACCACTTGTCTGATAATATTTGCTGCAATGTCTTAAACTCACCGACTTGACACACAGATGTCTGTAACCACTTGTCTGATAATATTTGCTGCAATGTCTTAAACTCACCGACTTGACACACAGATGTCTGTAACCACTTGTCTGATAATATTTGCTGCAGAATGTACGACTGCTAGATCCTGTGTGCAATGCCAAGTGACCACCATTCCTCCACAGTGTCTGTCAGATAATCAAGCATTGAGTCCCAGTCTCTTCTTGGAGGTTTGTTTCCACTCGAGTGGGACAAAGACTGGTTGAAAACGTTCTAAAAAAAACCACAACATAAACTTAGATTCATTCAAGTACTTCAAGAAGTAGTTAAGTAAATACGTTATTACCTGGTATGTTACATTAGCGTCATATTGCACAACGTGCAGTTTTGGGAAATTTATACTATTTGATAAATCACGCGTTACCTGGACGTTTATCGAGTGAACATTCTTCCTGTTGACATATTCGTGCTCGTTGGTGGGAGGCGTCTGGATGCGGACGTGTGTCCAGTCGACGTATCCCACCACGTTGGGAATCCTGCTAGCCGGAGTAACTTCGCCTTCTGCTGGTCAGCTTGTTGCCTCGGCAGCTACACCCACTCGGGCATCAAAGCGACCAAAGTGTTGTTCACACGGTGGATGGTTCGGAATGCGGTTGACTGGTCAATGCCGATGGTCTCAGCCACCAAGTTCTGGAAACAACCTGTCGCATACATCCGTAACGCCACTATAACTGTCAGAGTAGCGGGCAAGGAGCCTTGTCGCGTGTCGGGGTACTCTAAGTCGTCTCGCAGTTCATCCATGATTGCAAGGATATCGTGACGGCCAAAACCTAAACTTGTATAACTCCACGTCGTCGTATATATCCAGTGGATTCTTCCTATCCCGGAATAAACAATTTCGCCTCAAATTCCTCCTGTGTTGACTTCTCCAAACTAACATGGCCGCCATTTTTCACCACCGCCTAAGAGTTACACCTCCTAGCATGTTCGACATTTCGCTAGAACGGTCCTTTCTAAACAGAACGTGACCAAGGGTTGTCACTGTCGTATCAGACATCGTGACATATATGACGGATTCTCATCACCCAATGTATTTGTCTTTGTTTTCAACCACCATGCTACAGGGCACCACTTGTTCGCCTGTCACATGACCATACTGACTGAACAATGACATTCCTTTGCGAACTCCTGCAACACATCTGATTATTGGTTGGACACCCAACATTGTGACATCAGTTTGCTATTATGCAGGATGTCTTTTTTGTAGTCATCTTGTTCAGTTGCCACAGTTGGTGGGTTCATTGTTGCCTTGCGAACATCCAATTCGTTTTCTTCTGTGATGTCTGGCTGTCGTATCCATTTTTCACCAGCATTACCCACACATACATTCGTTGGTGTATGTACATGTCCACTGACAGACGATAACACGACCATTGTGTGACTTGCAGTATCATCGTCTGCTTACACTACCAAAGTCATTCATTTTCCTTAATACATCTTCATTTGTCAATAGTTCCATCACAACCATCCGCAAACGGTCCGTGTCGGAAATGGGGCTTGACCAAAGTCCTGACACCTGTGGCAATTCCCTAGTAACATTTGATAGCATACTTCTCATAAGCTATGTTATGGACTTTCACGAACGGCGAGAGAGCCTTTATGATGAATCAGTTTTCACCACAATTAGCCACTTGTTTTTTTTGTGGACAGTGCCCCACATGATAAAACATTTTCGTAGAACTACCCTCCCGTTAATTCCTGTATCCTGCCGTGGAAGTCTTGAACCTTAGGCGGCCTACCTTCCAGAGGTCCCGACAAGATCCGCCGCTCCAGTTCCTTAAAGACTAAGTGTACTCCGGCTGCAAGGCGCTCCTGCGTTGTCATGTCGCTTCCAGTACCCCAAATTCACATCCGAGGTAATCCAAAATAAGAATAGATACTTTTTTGTTTGAAATGTTCATTCGCATATATACAAATAAAAATGCTATGATTAACATTGTAACTAATAACTCCAGAACAACTTTACATGTACACTTGTCCCTTACCCACCCGGCCCCAAGTTCCAGGCGGTTTGGGGCCCTGACTCAATAAACTGCTAAAAAAAGTAAAACTCTGTTTTCCTTTAAAATGTAACGGGCTTTACTACATGAAGCCACCTGCCCGGGGTTTGCGGGTGGTTGTTGACGGGCCCTTTTTGAAACGTAGTGTAAAAAAGTTTTAAAAAAGGTCCAGGCTCAATTTTTCTTATCTCCATCGTCTGTGCTTCTGCGTTGGCGTATTTTGAAAAAAGGAAAGTTCCCCTGTGGGGTTCTATCTGGCGTCTCTGGCACAAGAGTTCGATCCTCTTTTGCTCCAAATGCTCCAGACATTTGCCTGGTAACTGGGAATTCCTGTTGTCGGTAGATCTATCTTGACTGATGCATTTTAATGGTCGCGGATGGCAAAGTCCCCCGCTCCTGCATGTTTTTTAAAAAATTTTTTGAATCATCTACTTGTTGACCAACTGAACACCAGTCGCCATGCCCTCGAAACCGGGGGAACAGCTCATGCCGGATAGCTTTTATCTCCGGGGAGTAAAACTGCAAGGATTCTATTATATCGGCATTCGTAACAGAAACGGTTGCCCAATGGACGCATGCAGCAAACTGGCGTTTATCTGCCGACTACTTTAAATTGTTTGCCCTTCAGTTGAGCATCCTCGGGCTAGCAGTGCCTGCTTTGCTGTAAGCGTATTTAACGTGCAGTACCATTCAATGTTCTCATGAAATTGGAGCAATTGTTTCAAGATTGCGGAACAATAAAAGTGCGTATTTATATAATACGGCTTTTTTCCGCGGTGGGATCGACAGACTGGCAAAGGCCGGCACGTATTTTCGGTTGTGTAGGCCTAGCCAGTAAATTGCGATAAATGTCCATTTGGCTTTATGGCCCTTGATTAACTGTACGATTTGTTTTACTAGAAAGGCATCTAGCTTAATTTTGACGTTTGTTATGTTTAAACCGCCATTTTCGAAAGTTTATAAAGGGTTTCTCTTTTAAGTGCTTGTGTTGGCTGTTCCACAGAAATGTGAACATAATTTTGTTTACTTTCTTTTTAATAGATTCAGGCATTAGAATAGGCTACCTGTATACCACATCGAGCTGCATAATACTGCTTGCATAATTACACTCCTCCCTCGGAAGGAAAGATCCCTTCCACTATATAAATTGGCGCATTTATCTAATTTTTTAACAACTTTGTTCCATGTTATTTTGTCGGAAGAATCCGACCCTAATAATACCCCTAGAATTGGTGGTGGTCACTAGACCAGTGTAGACCCGCTGGCTGGTCCGTGCGCCCTCGCCAGCGTCCCACCCACATCCCGAAAGTTTTCTCCCTGTTTAATAGGGCGCCAGAGACTTGCTTGTAGTATTCTACTAGTTTTAAAAAAGTGAGGGACTGAATTTACATTAGAGATAAAGAGGTTGGTGTCGTCCGCATACTGGCAGACTGTCGCCACTTGATGGTCCCTGGCAGCGGGATCCCTTTGATCATAGGATCCGTACGGATTCTATGCGCAAAGGGCTCCATGCACAGGACATAAAGCAGCGGCGACAAACTACACCCCTGTCTCACACTTCTGCCAATTATAAATTTTTTTAAGTTGCTCATTTATGTTAAGGTATCTTGGCACTCTTTTAACGTGATGGGCCCTTCGAAAAATTTCCCCAATGCTCGGTCAAGCGGGGAAGGTCTTCAAAGAAGAAGGGATTTAACTGTTCATTAATATTTTGTTTATTATAAAGTTTCTGATAAAAATTACACATTCGTCCATTATTTCAGGGTTACTTTCTGCATAGCTTTTGCCTACTTTAATTACACCTTTTATGATTTTTTTGTGAGGCGAGTTGTTTTTCCCTCCTTAAAAATACCTAGTTGGTGTTTCATTAGTTTCTAAATAGTTTTCTTTTGCTCTTAATTTGCATCCCTCCATTTCTTCATTGTAAATTAATTCTATCTCGCTTTGCAGCGACGTTATTTGAATCCCATTGTTTACCTGGGTATTTGGATTATGGTGTAATAATTTATCTAACTTTTTACGTGCTTTTTTGAGTTTCTCCCTCCTGATAATATTTAAACGTGTCGAATGCGAAATAATGAGTTGTTTAAATCTTCTTTTACATTCTTCCCACCATTCCCCATTTTGATTTACTACTTTATTTAATTTATCCCATAATATGTCGAAATCTTCTTGAAAATGTTTATCTTTAAGTGTATTTATATTACATTTCCAGAAACCTGGGCCTGTTTGTTTATTATTAGTTTCAAGAAGCTTTATCTTCATATTTATCATACTGTGGTCCGTTATGTTAGGGGGATTTTACATGTGTGAGATTGACAATGTTGTTGCACAAGGTTTTAGATATATAGAAGCGATCTAATCTGACTTCAATAATATTTAGCGAATTTCTCCATGTGTATTCTTTAGTTAATGGGTGTTTAAAACGGAACGCGTCTGTCATATTCAGATCGGTACAAATTGTTTGGAGTTTTTCCCCCCATACTCACCGTAAACATTATTTCCTCCCCTCTTATCTAAGTTGTTGTTTATAACGCAGTTAAAATCTCCCATGATTATAGGGTGAATACCCGTTAAATATTGTAATATATTGGTGAAGAAATTTTTCCTATCTTTGGGGACGACAGGAGCATATAAATTTTGATATAGTAATTATTGTGAAACTTAACCAAAATGGACAGCAATCTTCCATCTGAGTCTCTATTTTTGTTGCACAATTTTGAATTTCAAACCCTCTTTAAACCAAATTCCCACCCCTTTCGAACGCGTGGTGCCAAAAGACCAAAAACACTTCCCTCCCCATTGTTTTCCCCATGAATTTGCGGTAAATTTTGAAGAGACATGAGTTTCTTGCAATAGACAAATGTCTATCTTGTTTATTGCGAAAAACTCAGAGAGGAACTGGCGCTTTTGCCAAATCCCTAACCCCCTAAATTTATACTAGTGATATTTATTACGCCTGTAAAGATTTAATTAGTTATACGATTCCATACTGCTATCTACCGTTAGGCGGTCTGAGTCCGAACTCAGAGACAGGGAAATTACAACTGGGATTCGGGACTTTCCCTTGGTCTTAGCATGGGTGGGTGAGGGCGTGGTTGTCAGTATGGGTGTGAGTTTTGAGTTCGGGTGTGGGTGCTGGTGTAGTTTGGGTATGGATGTTGCTGTAGTTGTGGTTGTGGTTGTGGTTGTGGGGGGGGGGGGGGGGGGATTTTCCGGTCGGGCCCAAAAATGAATTTGGGTGTTTGGGGTTGGGTTTGAGTGGGTTTTTCGGGGGGGGGGTGGGTGTCGGTGTCGGGTGTGGGCGTCGGCGTGGATGTGGATGGTGACGACAGCATCTCCCCCTCCTTTTACGTCCACCCGGTTGCCTTGGGAGGGGGTTTTCTCTTCCCCCGAGGAGATCCCGTTCGTCTCGCTTACCCTCGAGTGCGTTGGGTCATCTCCTGGGGCGGGCGCAACTAGGTTTACCTTTGTGGCCGGAGCACCGCTTGGCGCAGCGGTGCTACCCCTTCAGTGTCGGCACCCTTACTTTTTTCCCCGTTGTTCGTCGTTTTTTCCTGTTCCGTCTCCTCACCGTGTGCCAGTCTCCGTCCTGTCCTTCCATCTCCGTCTCCGTCCCTGGTTGCGTTGTTGTCACAGTAGGGCAAATTGTGGTGTGACCCCCCGTCGCGTCACGTTCGGTCAAAGGCCGTCTCGCCTGAGCGCACCTGGCCGCTCGTCTCGTCGCTGTCCTTGGTTACCCTGCTGGTCGTAGCTGTAGTCTTTGTCGAAGTCTACGTCAGTAAACTGTCGCAACTCTATACCCCCTCCCGCCTTTCTCGCTGTGCTCGCATAGCTGCCCTGCTTCGCCTTTTCGGCGCTGCAGCTCTCGCTGGTGTGCCCGTACTGCTGGTGGTGGCGACAAAAAGGGGTCTTACAATTCTTACGCAAATGTCCTGTGCCCTTACATTTCAGGCATAACGGTGGTCGACCTGCCACCGTAAGTAGCAGGTCCCACGATTCCTGGCACTCGGGGTAGCAACTTGGAACAGGTGTGGAAGCACGTTCCTGTCCCCAACAAACTCCACCAGCCTAACGCCGGTCGCTACTTTCTCAAACCGGGGGTGGTGCACATTTCATGTCGAATCGCTTTAACCTCCGGGGTATAAAACTTAAGCGATTCGACAATGTCGACATTGGTCACAAACATGGGCGCCCAATGAATTCGCGCGGTAAAATGGCATTTATCCGCCGACTTTATTCTAAACTGTTTGCCCTTCACGCTGAGCGTCCCTCGGGCCAACAGCGCCTGCTTTGCCGTGGTGGTGTACAGTGTGCAGTACCACTCGTGGTTCCGCGTGAGCGGGCCCAGAGCCATACAGCAGTACTTACCGGTTCGCCGGTCGCATCCTCGATGGCAGTTCGGAAATTGTTCCTCGTTGGCCGTCCCTTGTACGGCCCAGGAATATAAGCGAAAACCCTTCAACGACCATCGAATCTCCCAGGCTGGCTGCCATACTAACCTGTCGTCTGAAAAAGAAAATAAGAACAGATACTTTTTTTCTTTCAATATTTTATTCGCATTAAAGTACAGGGTTATATATACAGTAGAAAAGGTGTACAATAATACCATAAAACATTATTATATATTATTTCTAATATAAAAAATTTTTAAATTTATAAAATTTACGTACATTAACCTTATATAACATTTATTTATTTTATTACATTCAATATTCCAGAACTTTAAAATTTAACCCGATTTTTCACCTATGATGTAATATATCTCGTAAACAATTTTTTTGAAAGTGTTTACAAATTTTAAATATCTTGCAGAACTTTGACAAATTTAATAACATGTAGATTATAAAATGAAAAATTTAAACAATATATAAAGAAAGAAAATATTATTTGTACGAAACAAAAAATATATGTATTGAATAAAATTAATATAAACAATTAGAAATCAACCTAAACATAAAGCACGTAAACAACAAAAATTTCAGTAAAAAGTAAATTAAATAGTTATAGAAAGAAAAGTCTAAATATTATAAATTGTGTAAAAAAAGAAATATTTGCATTAATAAATAAATTTTAAAATAATGTCCCCATTACCCCAAATATTAAAATGTTGTAATTTAATAATGCCCTATTTTTAATGATTTAATAAATGTCAAGACAATGTCAACACATGCTTTGTTTCCAAATCAATCCCTTCGTTTTTATATTGACATCGAAAAGCGACCGGGCCTTTCAACAATGTTAAAATAATGTCAATTCGCTCGCCCGGTTTGTAGATGTAACCGGGGCACGGCCCACGTTTATTTATCGAAATTCCGCCAACGGGAACGTGTAAATGGAAATCGCCAGGAAACCTTCGGGAGGTAGAGGGCCGACTCTTCCTCGTGAAGTCCAACTTCACCTTGCCTTTATAAACCCTGCCATTCTGTACGGCCCCGGAATACTTACAAACCGGTCATATGTATTTCCGTGAGGATAATTCAAGGTGGATGTAGACGTAAAGGTATATGTAAAGCTTCACCTTCAACATAAGCAATGCGATTATTACGACACCAATATTTACAAAATGTGGATGTGTCAAACCTTGCAAAGTCAGCTTTTATACGTAAACGAAGAGTGCGTATAAACATAGTTTTTATACATATATGTGTCACCTTAAGAAATTCATGTTTTGCTTGATTTCGCAAAGTCCAAATACAAAATTTTACTAAATTGATTAGTGTGTGGTTTAAAAATGTTGAATAAAATAGCATTAAGAGAAATTTTTACTTGACAACCTGTTAGATCTAAAAGTACGGATGCGACGAAGGACCACAGGCCATGTAAAACGGAACACTCATAGAACAAATGTGTTAGTGATTCAGTAGACAGCTTACATAGATAACATTTCGAATTTCTAGTAATGTTAAACTTGTACAAGTAACTTTGTGTTGGTAAAATTTGGTGGGCGATACGCCATGCAAGATCCCTGTATTTTGGGTCTACAAAATGACATTGTACCCATTTCCAGGTCTCGCTAAAGTTAATTGTTGGATGTATAGTCAACACTCTTGGTGGAATACAGCGTGACTCCAACATGTTATGATATATAAATTTTACTGTCACGTTTTCACGTTCCATGAAATTAACATACTTCCTCAGATGCAAGCCTATCCAATAAACTGCCAAATATTTCCACTTGGCTTTAGTACCTTTGATCAGTTGTAAAACTTGCTTATTTAAATCGGCTTTACTTTTATCTTTACAAATTAAAGTTATAAAACATTGTCTTTGAGATAAGGGAAGTGTCCCTTCTAACCAAACCCTGTTTATTAGTTTAACAAAAGACTGACCAATAAATGGAAACGCAAATGAGTAAAATTCTTTCGGCAGACCATCTGGACCTGGAGATTTATAATTCTCCATAAGTTTAATGGCCTGCCTACACTCATCAATAGTAATTACACCTTCACATTCATCACAACTGTCTTCACTTAATTTTGGAATATCGTGAAGAAAATAGTCATCTAATGAGTTATCAATACATTTTTTACTGTACAGAGTCTCATAAAAATTAGAACACTTCCTTTATTCCATCAATTGAAGTAACAACTTCTCCCTTATCTGTTTTTAAAATGTTGATACATTTATCATTAGCTAACTTTTTCTCCTTTTGTAAAAAGAATCTAGTCGGTCTTTCATTATTCTCTAAATATGTAGCCTTGGATCGGATTTTGGCCCCTTCCAAAAACTTTTCATTTAAATTGTCAACCACGCTTTGTGCCTGTTTAATTTTATTTTTTATTTCTACAGATGTCGTCCCCCCATCTCTTTCATCGAGTCTAATTAAATTCATTAAATCCCTTTTAGCTTCCTTTAATTCTTGACGATGTATAATTGATAATCTCGTAGAATGGGTAATAATTAAATTTTCGAAATTGCATTTTACAATCCTCCCACCACTCTGCATTTTGATCAGACACCGAATCTAAACATTCCCACAAATTTCAAAAATCTTCCTGAAAATTGTAGTCTTAAAATTTTACTGTTACATTTCCAGTAACCTGGACCAATTTCCATGTCACCTAAAATCGTGTTCATTTGTACAATATAGTGATCTGAAATAGACTGATTACAGGTTCATTATTTAATAGAGATTCAGAAATGTAGAATCTGTCTAAACGACAACGTATTGTATTTAATGAATTTGTCCAAGAATGTTCTTTCTCGAGAGGATATAAATTTCGAAATGCATCCAACAAACGATGATTTTCACAGACATTAATTAAATTTCCACTTGCCAAATCGCCATACAAATCACTCCCCCCACATTTATCGATACTTACATCGATGACACAATTAAAATCACCTCCTAAAATTGTAGGACAATTCCCTTGTAAATAGCGATTAAGGGATTTAAGAAATTCCTTACGTTCCCTAGGTATAACGGGAGCGTAAACATTAACCAATTTCAACTTTTTATTATTGATTTTAACCAGTAAATATATTAATCTTCCCTCACTATCCCTCTACAAAGACAATTTCAAAAGTTAGACCTATCTAACCCAAATCCCTACCCCCTTAGAACGACTAATGCCAAAAGATCAGAATAATTTACAAACAAACTGCCTATTAAATATTTTTGCACATTTTAAAGAATAACAATGTGTTTCCTGCAGAAAACATATATGAACCTTATTATACAGTAAACATTGTTTTGAGTAAAACACGTTTCTGTAAATCTCCCAACCCACGACAATTCAAACTACAGAAACGTAAATTAGCCATTACATTTGTTTAAATTGTACATAATACACATACATTATAAACATTATAAACATTATAACTGTCCCCTATTCCTCTTCCCCCCTCGCGTCCGCGCTGCCGCATTTCTTTTTGAAAGCGCCGGACGTCGCCTCCGTGTTCTCGTTCACCACCGGCGGTTTCCCCGAAGCAGGGGCAATCGACGGTGGCGGAGGGGAAACACTCAAGGCCACCTCTCTTTTTCTTTTACCCCTTTCCGCCTGACCTCCGTCCACTGCGGGATCTCGTCGCCGGAAGACTCCCTCTGAACCAGAGTCAGAGCACGAAAGGCTCGCCCACGACGCCTGCAGTGGCTGGAACTCAGACCCCAGTGTCACACGCTCTCCTTCCTCATCTTTCTTATCCTCCCTCTCCTTATCGCATTCCACCTTCCTAGCCACCTCGGCCTTACGTCTGCGCCACATCTCTTTTTGAACGCGCCGGACGTGTCCTCGATTTCTTACCCACCACCACCGGCTGCTGAGTTGTTGCAACAGCTGATTCAACAGCCGTCGCATTTACCCGTTCCACCTCCATCTCCTCCTCAATGTTCACCGATTCCACCTGTTTCTCTCTCGTCACGTCCCACAGTGCACTGGCATACGAGCCAGCTGCCGCACATACGTCTCGGTCAAGTGACAAAATTGCGCACAATGTCGGCAGAAGGGCATAGTACATTCTCGACGAAAATGCCCTTTGTGACGGCATCGCAGGCAAAGTGGCTGTCTGCCCGCAATCGTGACTAGGAGCTCCGACTTGTCACCTTCATGCAATAACGGAATAATAATAATGTGCGGAATATCTTGTTTCCACTCGGACATTACCACGGACCAAACTCGCGTCCTCACACCCTCAAAACCCTTACTAACAAATATCTCAAAATTAATAGCATGTACTTTGCCATATTTCGACAAAAAATTCGTCATCACCACATCGGGCAAGTACGGAGGCACCCAGTGTATTTGCGTCTTAAATTGGTCGCGATCAGTTGACCTCACCCGAAATACATACTTCTTCACCAACAACTGACCTGACGCCAGCAACAGGTCCTTCGCCGCATCCGTTTTACAACACAGGAACCACTCGTTGTTCCTACTCAAAGGCCCAAAAGATAACACCTGCTCTTTTACACAACCAGGAAAAATTTCCTGCAAACCGGTTAAAAAATCCTCACGGAAATACATACGGCCCTCCATCGGACCGTACAAAATGACACACCTTCTCCTCATTGCCTTCCACTCCGTCGGCGAAGGACGCTTCACAGCCAACGTCGCCATCTTGAACAGACACTTTTTTCTTTCAATCTTTTATTTGCATTAAAATACAGAGTTATATGTACAGTAGAAAAGGTCTATAATAATATGATAACACATTATTATTATTATTATTATTATCTAATATTACAAATAGGGTTGTGAGTAGTATCTGTTATGTTTGGCAGTAAAGAACAAATCTGAAATATAAAATCGGTAAAATATGTTATGTAATGAATTTCTCCATTCATGTATGAGATTTATCATTTGGATACAATTTTCTTAAAATATCAATTAATTTATAATCATTACAAACATTAACAAGCTTTTGGCTTTCTAAATTTCTATACGTAGGCTGTCTGCCCACAATCGTGACAAGGAACTCTGACTTGTCACCTTCATACATCAATGTAATTATGTGCAGAATTTCTTGCTTCCGACCCGACATTACCATGGACTGAACTCCCTCAAACCGCTTACTACTAGACATCTCAGTATTAATTGCATGTACTTTGCCATACTTCGACAAAAAAGTCGTTATAACCTCATCGGGCAAGTACGGGGGCGCCGAGTGTATCAGCGCCTTAAATTGGTCGTGATCGGTTGACCTCACCCTAAACACATACTTCTTCACTAACAACTGACCTGACTTCACTAACAACTGACCTGACGCCAGCAACAGGTCCTTCGCCGCATCCGTTTTACAACAGAGGAACCACTCGTTGTTCCTACTCAAAGGCCCAAAAGATAACACCTGCTCTTTTACACAACTAGGAAAAATTTCCTGAAAACCGGTCATAAAATCCTCTCGGAAATACATACGGCCCTCCATCGGACCGTACAAAATCACACACCTTCTCATTGCCATATTCGGGAGAAACTCTGTCGAAAGCTTTCGATTGAACTAATGAAATTATTGCGGCCGGCATATTTTTATCATTTACATATTCACTTAAATTTTTAATTAAATGTACATTATCTTGAATCGTGCGACCCGGCACAGAGCACGTCTGGTCCGGGTGCATGAATATCATTGGAACAAATAATAACTTTAAACTATCAAACAACCGGGTGTATATAATGCACAAGAGGCGCATATGATAGCGCTGTTATATTAGTGAATGCCTGTAGGCACAGATTGTAAAAAAATTGCAGTTACATAATGTTACTCGCCTGTTTTTTTGCAATATACCTGTTTTTTTTTTTTTAATCTGGTGTAATTAATTTTGGTTTGAGACGGCTCTCTTCATGACATATATTGATCCGTGTTCTGCTACGAATAACGCGGATATGCGGGAGTTTAAGTCCCCATTGGTCCTCTTCCTGGTAGGTGCGGATGATAACTATTGTGGTGAGGTGGCTTGGGGGCCTTTCAGCCTCGCTAGTGGCAGAGCGAGGGGGCCAGCGAGAGAGCCCCCCTCTGGGGTCTACCCCTGCTGGTCCCATCACGATGGTATGAAAATGTTTGATGGCATGCCGCAGATTATTAAATGTATCCTACTATGTCGAGAGTCATAATGTGGAGGATATCAGCCTTCATATGTTATAAATTATAACATATGATCGGGCGTCTCTGGCTCGCGAGTCCGACACGACCCCATGGGGGAATCGATATAGTGTCAACTTATTAGACCTTGTAAATAGAGAAATTTTTGTATTTTTAACTTTTTAACCGCCATATCCACCACAAGTGACCTGCGTCCCAGCTGACAGCCTGGCTCTAGACACAAAGGCAAGGGGAGGTGCTCAATATTGAACAGTTTTACTTCAGGTAATTTTTTGAGAACTTTTTATCCTGCATAATAATCTGCGACTTTACCATTTATAATCAATTAATTACAGTATGTGTATTTTCACTAGCAGCCAGCGCTGTGTTGGAGAACATCGCCTTGAGTAAACAACAACAGACATCTGGTGGTCCTGCCCTTTATGTTGTCAATAATAACCCAGGTTCACCCAGTAACACTCGTTGGTGCTGTAGTCCGATAATCCACTGCACATCATACTCGGTTGATACGAATGAGTATTTTCTCAGTCGTTGTGTCATTGCTATAGCATCGCAATAACAACTCATGTAGGGGCATTAGTGAGGAAACAAATCAACAGACAAATGTTTTTTTAAATTAATAATGTATTTACTACGATAATATTGCAATGCACCGCTGGTTTACCTTTAAAACTCAAGGATTACCGTTGTTGCCACGGGTGAATATAACTTTTTTTATTACCGCCTCTTAATTATCTGGCGGCCAAAGGGATGATATTTTATTAAAACTTTTCATGACCAGTTGTGACAAGTCACCGGCCATAAGTCTAGTAATGAATCTAACTTGACGTCAGTAGAATTTTTTTGCGTTTGTGACGTTGGAAATGTGTAATTACTGAGACGTTGAAGACAAAGATAACACAACAGTCGCCAACTCTATGTAACCATAGAGTACATTATTTTTGTGCCAGTATTAATCACCAGGTCCCCTCCACTGTCACCAGCCTACCTAATGGGAGGTGGGTCAGTGAGGGGGGAAGTGAAGCACTTTGTGTCTCAACTTTCCTTTTTTTGGTTTGTGACCACCTCCCAGTTCCCGCCAATGTCACCAGTGGATGCCACAACGGAACAATCGTCCGACATGTCACCGGAAACAGTGGCAGACGACTGGGAGTGGTGGGTGTCCATCTCCCATATCTGGTGAGGGGTTGCTCGCACTGACAGGAAGACCCATGGTCCTCTCCATCAGTGGGATTTCTCCCGCTTCCTGTAAGTGGTCTCTTGCAGGTACGAGGGGACTCTCTTTCCTCTCCTTCGGTGGGATTTCCTTCGCCTCTGGTAAGGGGTGCTCTCTGCCCAGAGTGCCCTCGTTCCTTTCCACCAGAGGGCTTACCTACTCTCCCCCTCTAACGGTAATGAGCTGTCTGGACTGTGTCCTGCTGATTTGCAGGAAAGACTTGCGCTCTTTTGATTTTCCTGATGCCTCACTATCTCCTCCCTTCTCTCTTGCTCCAAATGCTCCAGACATTTGCCTGGTAACAGGGAATTCCTGTTGTTGGTAGATCTTGACTGATGCAGGGTTGTGTGGATATGGTCGCGGATGGCAATGAACCCCTGCGCGCATAGCTGATGTCAACATGACACTTGCAGCGCGCAGTACCTGCCTGCTCCAGTTTACGAATTGAATCACCAACACATTCTTTCCACTTACACTGATCTATCGTCTACTTGTAAAAAAACACTGATTTTATTACACGTGTTCACGTGTACCTGCTGTGAAAATGTAGAGTATAAAATTGACTGTTATGCTAAAGACACACAGTTATCAAGTCAAGAAAAAAAACAGGAAAGAGAAAGACTTAACAATAACAGACAGACAACAGTAAATAGTACTTTTATTCAGTCATTAGCACAACATAACTGTATTACTGTCTTGTCTGAGCTGACGATGATGTCCAGCCAACTCCACTGCCATTGGGTTTTGTCACCCAACTCCAGTTTTTTTCAGTTTCATTTCATCTCTCTGGGTGACATATTTTCTTATGCAATAAATCATGTGCCGTTAAATGCTTGAATTTGCAACGTTGCGCAATTATTATAATAAATAAAGCTATTAACAATGCAGTCAGTCATTAGCAAACTGGCGTGTATCGGGTTGACGTATTACCACCCATGTGATTGTGAACTTACGGTACATTTAGACAAATATTAATCCAAAATATTTTAGAATCCAAAGAGAATAGCATAAACGTGTACACTATTTACTATCCACATTTACATTACCGGGCAAGTCACATAACTACCGGTAACAACACCATGCCGTCCTCCTCCTGGCCCAAGTTGGGTGAAATTACGATCTAAACAAATGTAAAACAACTCTACAGCTATCTAATGAGGGTGCGCCCCTTAAGTTCCTTGTAGTCCACACTGGCCGCAGGGCGCTCCTGTTTCGTCGTCGTCGCTTCGTGTAATTCCAAATCAGTAAGGCAATCCAACAATAAGAACATGTACTTTTTGTGTCTGTATAATGTTTATTCAGATTATCACACATGATACACCAGGTAAAAGTTGCCGTATCTGAATAAACAACAAAGTACTTACTGGACGTCTCTTCGCTCCCTTTGGCGTCGTCATTCCAATGCTGGGGGTCGACTCCTCCGCTGTTTTCCCGTCAGAGTTGTCTGTGTTTTGTTGTCCGAGTGTTTTATTCGCCGCGTTGGCGTAGCTGACTTTCTGTAGCGTACAACTCTCAGTCGTATGCCCGATGGCGACATTTCCCCTGCGACATTTCAAACATAGGGGTGCTCACCCCGCAACCGTTTCTAGCAGCTGATACTTCTGAGTGTTAATAGGGTTGGTGACTGTGATCAGGTGCGACACCCTGTGTCTGTCACCAAGCATGTTCACTTACCTAATCCCCGTAGACATGCTTTCCAACTCCTTGGCCTTACACATCTGATATTCCACTTTCTCAACATTGCACTGGTCGCCCAAGTGCGGTGATAATGGCCGGCACAAAGGGAGGCGCCCAGTGCATGCGAGTTGTAAGCCGTATGTCGTCGGTCGACCGTTGACATCCAGGATTCCACATTTAATCAGCTCTTTCCTGCAGTCAGAGCTATCCACCCCAAGACACCACTCGTTGCTCTTGGCCAGTGGCCCAAATAAACAAAGTATCCACTTATCTTGGCCTGCGTCTGCAGCACCGTCTTGACGGCAGTGAGAAACTCCGCATAGTCATACGACCTCGTATCGTGCCGCCCATAAAGAATAACCGCGCAATCAATTACCTCCTTCCACCCAGTATCTTGTAGTTTCACCATCTTGAACAGATACTGTTTTGTATTTTGAATTTATTCAGGTCATCGCATGTATGTACAATGTAAAAGTTGCGATGCCTAAATAAAAAACGGGTGTATGAAAAGGGCGCTTATATAATAATAGCGGAGTAAAAGTTGATAGTGACTGGTTGTGAGACTTTGTGTAACATGTATTTACATGGGGCTGTTTAACTGGCCAGTTACTCTTGATAGGCAATGTACCTTTATTTTTATTTAAACCGGGTGTAGTTAATTTGGATTGAAAAGACTCTTCATGTCATATATTTATCTGTATTCTGCTGTGAATAAGATGGATATGCGGGAGTTTACCTCCCCATTGATCCTGTTCATGGTGGCAGGTGAGGATGACAAGTATTGTAGTGAGGTGGCTTGGGGGCATTTCAGCCTCGCTAGTGGCGGAGCGAGGGGGCTAGCAAGAGAGTCCCCTCTACCCACACCGGTCCCATCACGATGGTATGAAATGTTTGATGGCATGACGCAGATTATTAGATGTATCCTACTATGTCGAGAGTCAAAATGTGGGGGATATCAGCCTTCATATGTTATAAATAATATTAATATGACAGGCTGATATCCTTGTGTGCCTAAACTCCTATTAAAAACATGTGTTGAAATTAATAATTTTGAAAAGTAGGGAGTGGCTGGCAGGCTAGTCTAGAATAATGTGTAGAGGTAACGTTCCCACATATATAAACAGTGCATATGTATATGTATACAAGTCACAAAATAATGTCATGGGGCGTGATCTGGCGTGTACAGCACGCGAGTCCGATCTTATCAGTATTAAATGTCACTGTGTTGAAACGATATCAGTATAAGCAAATCATTACAGTTTTTATCTGTTCTGAACAGTTAAACGGAAATAGTGTTGACTTTAAATCAAAGTCTCACGGCTAGCAGTATTTTTAATGAAAGGTCCCGTGTTTAATAATACAGCAATCGTGTAGCCGTCAATGTGCGGCAGACAGTAATTTTTTCTTATAATTGTCATGGAAATCGGCCGAAATAGACAGGAAACGTCCGTCTGCGTCTCTACTTATCTTAATAATTTTGAATTTCAGGTTATTCCTAAACCAAATCCCCACCCCTCTAGCGAGTGTTGAGCGGAAAGACCAGAAACATTTCCCTCCCCATTGTTTTGCCCATGAATTTGCAGTGAATTTTGAAGACACATGAGTCTCTTGTAGCAAACAAACGTCTATTTTATTTACTACAAGAAGCTCAGTGAGGAACTGGTGCTTTCGCCAGTTCCCTAGCCCCCTAACGTTAAGACTGATTATAGATAGCTCGCAAGTTTTGGCTATTTAAGAGTTTAAAGGTTTACCTAAGGTCGACGACCATGGCGTCAGAGCCGTCGGACTTCGCCGAGGGTGTCGGCGATGGGTGGCTTTTGCCCCGGGGGGTTGTCTGGGCCCGTGTCGAGATCCTGGAGCCCGACCTCGATTTGTGCTTTATGCGGGGAAGAGGGCTATCCGGGTCTTTGTCTCGGTCCATTGCGTCATCCGTGGTCAAGTCCGGGGTGAGTGTTTCGGTTGTTGTGATTGTGGGTACCTGTGTTGATGTTGGTATGGGTGTGGATGTGGGTTTGGGTGTGGGTGTGGGTGTGGGTGTGGGTGTGGGTGTGGGCGGATATGGATTTTTGTGTGCCTGTGGGAACTCGGCCGAGTTTCTGTGTGGTGGTGGGTTTGGTTGTTTTGTCTGTGGCTGTGGTTTTGGGTGTGGGGGACAGTATGATTGATGGGGCAGGTCCGATGGTTAGTGTGTGCGTCGGTGTGGGGACGTGCGTTGGTGCGAGCGTGTGTGTTGATGTGGGCTGTGGCGTCGGCGTGTGTGCCGGCGTCGCCATATCTGTCCTTTCAGTCGTCGTCGATGTCGCGGTCCCTGTCGGCGTCATGTCCTCTTTTCTCCTGTCTTTTTTCTTTTTCTTTTCCCCTTCCGTAGAAGGGAGTTCGCCTCCTT
The DNA here is from genome assembly GCA_025642075.2 of Ridgeia piscesae. Taxonomy (NCBI): domain Eukaryota; kingdom Metazoa; phylum Annelida; class Polychaeta; order Sabellida; family Siboglinidae; genus Ridgeia; species Ridgeia piscesae. The sequence continues at coordinate 422,786 of JAODUO010000279.1, forward strand.
CCCGAGGGAGCCCCCATCCGTCGTGCTAACGATTGCGGACGGTGGGTCATTCGCGGGGGCGGGGGTTGTTTTGTTGTTGTCCACGGCCGCCGCGCTAAGTGCGGTTGCCGTTGCAACGCCTGGCTCGGCCGCCTCGACCGCGGGCTGGTCACGGTTGACTGCCGGGGGTGTCACAACATGTTTAGTGTTTAAAGTTTGTTTTTCCTGTACCGTTGTATTTCTTTTTTTCCTGTCCTTACTCCTTGCCACCTGCCATTCCCCGTCGTTACTGTCTCCAGTTAAAACAACCTGCCTGACACCAGTCGCGATGCCATTCAGGCCAGCATCTGTATAAAGTTTGTGCTTTATACTATTTACCTCGGCGTAGTCGCCGAGGGTCTCCTTTACAACATTATTGGTGATAAATACCGGCGCCCAATGGACGCGGGCCGTGAAATGCCGCTTATCGGCTGAACGTATTTTAAAACACCCTTCACCAGGATGGTCCCTCGGGCAAGCAGTACGTCTTTAACATCCAGGGTGTCAACAGCCACTCATGGTTACGCATAAGTGGTCCCAGCGCGAGAACGGCTTCTTCAATGGGTGTAAAAATAGAACTCAGCGCCTCACTGAAGTCGGCGCGCATATACGGTCGTCCTTCGTAGGGGCCTTGTAATATCAGCGATTGCTCCTTGATTCTTGATCCTTCATTCTCCAAATTGATCGGCATCTTACCTGGGTTGACGGTCGACATCTACATAAGAAAAATTTTTTTTTTTTTCTTTTCATATCGTTTTTTTTTAATTTTACTATTACATTTCCAGTAACCTGGACCAATTTCCGTGTCACATAAAATCATGTGCATTTGTACAATATAGTGATCTGAAACGGACTGATTTACGGGTTCATGCATTACAGAGTGCACATTATTTAATAGAGATTCAGAAATGTAGAATCTGTCTAAACGACAACGTATTGTATTTAATGAATTTGTCCAAGAATATTCTTTCCTGAGAGGATATAAATTTCGAAATGTATCAAACAAACGATGATTTTCACAGACATTAATTAAATTTCCACTTGCCAAATCGCCATAAAAATCACATCGATGACACAATTAAAATCACCTCCTAAAATTGTAGGACAATTCCCTTGTAAATAACGATTAAGGGATTAAAAAAATTCCTTACGTTCCCTAGGTATAACTGGAGCGTAAACATTAACCAATTTCAACTTTTTATTATAGATTTTAACTAGTAAATATATTACTTTTCCCTCAATATCCCTCTCCAAAGACATAATTCAAAATTTAGACCCGTCTAACCCAAATCCCTACCCCCTTAGAATGATTAGTGCCAAAAGACCAGAATAATTTACCACCAAACTGCCTATTAAATATTTTTGCACATTTTAAAGAATAATGATATGTTTCCTGCAGGAAACATATATCAACCTTATTATACATTAAACATTGTTTGAGTAAATCACGTTTCTGTAAATCTCCCAACCCACGACAATTGAAACTACAGAAACATAAATTAGCCATTACATTTGATTAAATTGTACATAATACACATACATTGTAAACATTAAAACTGTCCCCTATTCCTCTTCCCCCCTCGGTCTTACGCCCGCGCAACATTTCTTTTTAAATGTGCCGGACGTGGCCTCGATTTCTTACCAACACGCTTCTTCACCACCACCGGCTGCTCAGTTGTTGCAACAGCCGATTCAACAGCCGCCCTGTCACCTCCCACCGGAGATGCTAGCTGCGCTGTTCCAGCTGCTGTTTCACCAATCTCGTCACCTTCCCCCGAAACATTTACATTCCCTTCCCCCTGAACCCCCTCACCCTTACGCTCTGCCGTATTAACCCCTTCCACATGTATCTCTTCTTCAATATTAACAGATTCCGCCTGTTTTTCTCTCGTCACCTCCCGCAGCGCACTGGCAAACAAGCCAGCTGCCGCACACGTCTCGGTCAAGTGAAAAATTGCGCACAATGTCGACAGAAAGGCGTTGTACATTCTTGACGAAAATGCCCTTTGTGCCGGCATCGCAGACAAAGTGGCTGTCTGCCCGCAATCGTGACTAGGAGCTCCGACTTGTCACCTTCATGCAATAACGGAATAATGTGCGGAATATCTTGTTTCCGCCCGGATATTACCACCGACCGAACTCCCGTCCTCACACCCTCAAAACCGTTACACACATTTCAAAATTGATCGCATGCACTTTCCCATATTTAGACAAAAAACTCGTGATCACCTCATCGGGCAAGTACGGCGGCGCCCAGTGGATCTGCACCTTAAACTGGTCACGATCAGCTGACCGTACACGAAATAAAAACTTCTTCACCAACAACTGACCTGACGCCAGCAAGAGGTCCTTCGCCGCATCCGTCTTACAACAGAGGAACCACTCGTTGTTCCTACTCAAAGACCCAAAAGATAACACCTGCTTAGGAAAAATTTCCTGCAATCAGGTCAAAAAATCCTCTTGGAAATACATACAGCCCTCCATCGGAGCGTACAAAATCACACACCTTCTCCTCATTGCCTTCCACTCCGACGGCGAAGGACGCTTCGCAGCCAATGTCGCCATCTTGAACAAATTCTTTTTTATTTCGATCTTTTATTTGCATTAAAGTACAGAGATATATGTACAGTAGAAAAGACCTACAATAATACGATAACACATTAATAGCATATTATTATCTAATATTACAAATAGGGTTGTGAGTAATATCTGTTAGGTTTGGCAGTAAAGAAAAAAATCTGAAATATAAAATTGGCAAAATATGTTATGTAATGAATTTCTCCATTCAGTTATAAGATTTATCATTTGGATACAATTTTCTATAAATATCAATTAATTTATAATTATTACAAACATTAACAAGGTTTTGGGTTGCTAAATTTCTATACGTAGGCTGTCTGCTCACAATCATGACAAGGAACTCTGACTTGTCACCTTCATACATCAATGGAATTATGTGCAGAATTTCTTGCTTCCGACCCGACATTACCATGGACCGAACTCCCTCAAACCGCTTACTACTAGACATCTCAGTATTAATTGAGATACATTAATCATAGGCTGACTTGTTCTCCATTTGTAAGAAAAATATCGAAGGCTTCTCATTATTATCGCTTCGGATCTGATTTTGGCGCCTTCCTAAAAGTTTGCATTGAAATTGTCAACGATGCTTTGTGCCTATTTGATTTGATTTTGAATTTCTACTGTTTTCCTCCCTCTCTTTCACTGAGTCCAATTAAATTCTGTTTAGTTTCCTTTAATTCTTGACCATTAATAAGTGATAATCTCATAGAATGAGTAATAATAAATTTTTTTTTTGGTCATAGTCCAAATCTAGACATTTCCACAAGTTTGTAAAATCTTCCTGAAATGGGTGTCTGGCTCAAGACACGAAGGCAAGGGGAGGTGCTCAATATTGAACAGTTTTACTGATGGTAATTTTTCGAGAACTTTATCCTGCATAATAATCTGCGACTTTACCATTGATAATCAATTAATTACAGTATGTGTATTTTCACTAGCAGCCAGCGCTGTGTTGGAGAACATCGCCTTGAGTAAACAACAACAGACATGTGGTGGTCCTGCCCTTTATGTTGTCAATAATAACCCAGTGCGTTGGTGCGAGCGTGTGTGTTGATGTGGGCTGTGGCGTCAGCGTGTGTGCCGGCGTCGCCATATCTGTCCTTTCAGTCGTTGTCGATGTCGCGGTCCCTGTCGGCGTCATGTCCTCTTTTCTCCTGTCTTTTTTCTTTTTCTTTTCCCCTTCCGTAGAAGGGAGTTCGCCTCCTCCCCGAGGGAGTCCCCCTCCGTCGTGCTAACGATTGCGGGCGGTGGGTCATTCCTCGGGGCGGGGGCGGGGTTGTTTTGTTGTTGTCCACGAATGCCGCGCTAAGTGCGGTTGCCGTTGCAACGCCTGGCTCGGCCGCCTCGACCGCGGTGCTCGCGGCCGCGGGCTGGTCACGGTTGACTGCCGGGGGTGTCACAACATGTTTAGTGTTTAAAGTTTGTTTTTCCTGTACCGTTGTATTTCTTTTTTTCCTGTCCTTACTCCTTGCCACCTGCCATTCCCCGCCGTTACTGTCCGTCTCGTAGTCGTTGGTCTTTTTGTCGGTTCTTGTATCGATGTCTGTCGTTATTGGGGCGTGGCCCCCTGTCACGTTGCGGTCGGCCGGCCGGCGACGCCCTGCAGTCTCGGCGGGTCGGCGCCGGTCAACCTGCTCGGTCGTGCCCGGTCAACCGTCACTGTCCCGTTCCGTCTCAATGTCGGTGAAGCTCCTAGTCCCATGGTTTCCTCGTCGTCTGTCTCTGTCTCCGTATCAGGGAATGGCAGTGGGTCAGTCCCCCCGCAACTCTGGCTGCGTTGGCGTAGCTCGCCTGTTTAGCTTTTTCGGCACTACAAGACTCGCTCGTGTGCCCATAGGCCTGGTGGTGACGGCAGTAGGGGGTGTTGCAATTTTTGCGAACATGGCCTACGCCTTTGCATTTAAGGCAGAAGGGAGGGCGGCCCGGGACCATCAGCAAACAATCCCATGCCTCGTGTTTCCATACTTGAAACAGGTGGGGGAGCACCGTCCTGTCTCCTACAAAATCAATTATTCGTACCCCCGTTGCCACGCACTCAAAACCTGGGGCGGTGGACAACTCGTGCCGGACCACTTTAACTTCGGGGGAAAAGAAAGAAAGGGATTTAATTATGTCGGCGTTGGTCACAAACACTGGCGCCCAGTGTACCCTGGCTGCAAACAGGCTCTGATCCGCAGATTTTATTCTGAATTGCTTGCCCTTCACAGTAATTGTCCCTCGGTCAAGCAGGGCCTGTTTTACTTCATGCGAAGTTAGGGTTACGTACCACTCATGGTTTCTCATGAGTTGGCTGAAAGCAAGTACAGCCACACTTACCGGTATCTCGTCTTCGTTGAATGCTGTGCGAAAGCCCGCTCTTTCGTACGGGCGTCCGTCAAAAGGGCCGGTGAATACCAATGAATTTTCCTTTAGCCTTGTTCGAGAGTCGCCTGACGTGAGGCCGTCCATACTTACCTTGAGGCCGTCCATACTTACCTTGAGGCCGTCCATACTTACCTTGAGGCCGTCCATACTTACCTTGAGGCCGTCCATACTTACCTTGAGGCCGTCCATACTTACCTTGAGGCCGTCCATACTTACCTTGAGGCTGTCCATACTTACCTTGAGGCCGTCCATACTTACCTTGAGGCCGTCCATACTTACCTTTAGGCCGTCCATACTTACCTGTCACTTCTCGGTCGGATGAAATAAGACAAGAACAGATACTACACTTTGATCTGACAAATTAAAGTTATAAAACACTGTCTTTGTGATAAGGGAAGTGTCCCTTCTAACCAAACCCTGTTTATGAGTTTAACAAAAGACTGAGCAATAAATGGAAATGCAAATGAGTACAATTCTTTCGGCAGACCATCTGGACCTGGAGATTTATAATTCTCCATAAGTTTAATGGCCTGTCTACACTCATCAATAGTAATTACACCTTCACATTCATCACAACTGTCTGTCTTCACTAATTTTGGAATATCGTGAAGAAAATAGTCATCTAATGAGCTATCAATACATTTCTTACTATACAGTCTCATAAAAATGAGAACACTTCTTTTATTCCATCAATAGAAGTAATAACTTCTCCCTTATCTGTTTTTAAAATTTTGATACATTTATCATTAGCTAACTTTTTCTCCTTTTGTAAAAAGATTTTTTTTTAATCTTCCTGAAAATTGTAGTGTTTTAAAATTTTACTATTACATTTCCAGTAACCTAGAACAATTTCCGTGTCACCTAAAATCATGTTCATTTGTACAATATAGTGATCTGAAACAGACTGATTTACAGGTTCATGCATTACAGAGTGCACATTATTTAATAGAGATTCAGAAATGTAGAATCTGTGTAAATGACAACGTATTGTATTTAATGAATTTGTCCAAGAATATTCTTTCTTGAGAGGATATAAATTTCGAAATGCATCAAACAAACGATGATTTTCACAGAAATTAATTAAATTTCCACTTGCCAAATCACCACACAAATCACTCCCCCCACATTTATCGATACTTACATCTATGACATAATTAAAATCACCTCCTAAAATTGTAGGACAATTCCCTTGTAAATATCGATTAAGGGATTAAAAAAATTCCTTACATTCCCTAGGTATAACGGGAGCGTAAACATTAACCAATTTCAACTTTTTATTATTGATTTAGACCCGGTGTAACCTAAATCCCTACCCCCTTAGAACGACTAGTGCCAAAAGACCAGAATAATTTACCCCCAAAATGCCTATTAAATATTTTTGCACATTTTAAAGAATAACAATGTGTTTCCTGCAAGAAACATATATCAACCTTATTATACATTAAACATTGTTTGTGTAAATCACGTTTCTGTAAATCTCCCAACCCCCGACAATTCAAACTACAGAAACATAAATTAGCCATTACATTTGATTAAATTGTACATACACATTATAAACATTAAAACTTTACCCTATTCCTCTTTCCCCCTCGGTCTTACGTCTGCCGCATTTCTTTTTAAACGTTCCGGACATGGCCTCGATTTCTTACCAACACGCATCTTCACCACCACCGGCTGCTGAGTTGTTGCAACAGCCGATTCAACAGCCGCTCTGTCACCTCCCACCGGAGACACTAGCTGCGCTGTTCTGGCTGCTGTTTCACGAATCTCGTCACCTCCCCCCGAAACACTTACATTCCTTTCCCCCTCAACCCCCTCACCCTTACCCTCTGCCGCATTAACCCCTTCCACATCCATCTCCTCCTCAATATTAACAGATTCCGCGTGTTTTTCTCTCGTCACCTCTCGCAGCGCACTGGCATACGAGCCAGCTGCCGCACACGTCTCGGTCAAGTGACAAAATTGCGCACAATGTCGACAGAAAGGCGTAGTACATTCTCGACGAAAATGCCCGTTGTGCCGGCATCGCAGACAAAGTGGCTGTCTGCCCGCAATCGTGACTAGGAGGTCTGACTTGTCACCTTCATGCAATAAAGGAATAATGTGCAGAATATCTTGTTTCCGCTGGGACACTACCACCGACCGAACTCCCGTCCTCACACCATTAAAACCCTTACTAACACACGTCTAAAAATTAATAGCATGTACTTTGCCATACTTCGACAAAAAATTAATTATAACCTCATTGAGCAAGTATGTCTTAAACTGGTAGCGATCAGTTGACCTCACCGTAAACACATACTTCTTCACCAACAACTGACCTGACGCCAGCAACAGGTCCTTCGTACAAAATGACACACCTTCTCGTCATTGCCTTCCACTGCGACGGCGAAGGACGCTTCGCAGCAACGTCACCATCTTGAACAAATACTTTTTTTTTCAATCTTTTATTTGCATTAAAGTACAGAGATATATGTACAGTAGAAAAGATCTACAATAATACGATAACACATTAATAGTATATTATTATCTAATATTACAAATAGGGTTGCGAGTAATATCTGTTATGTTTGGCAGTAAAGAAAAAAATCAGAAATAAAAAATTGGCAAAATATATTATGTAATGAATTTCTCCATCCATGTATAAGATTTATCATTTGGATACAATTTTCTAAAAATATCAATTAATTTATAATCAATACAAACATTAACAAGGTTTTGGCTTGCTAAATTTCTATGCGTAGGCTGTCTGCCCACAATCGTGACAAGGAACTCTGACTTGTCACCTTCATACATCAATGTAATTATGTGCGGAATTTCTTGCTTCCGACCCGACATTACCATGGAACGAACTCACTCAAACCGCTTACTACTAGACATCTCAGTATTAATTGAGATACATTAATCATAGGCTGACTTGTTCTCCATTTGTAAGGAAAATATCGAAGGCTTCTCATTATTATCGCTTCGGATCTGATTTTGGCGCCTTCCTAAAAGTTTGCATTGAAATTGTCAACGATGCCTTGTGCCTATTTGATTTGATTTTGAATTTCTACTGTTTTCCTCCCTCTCTTTCACCGAGTCCAATTAAATTCTGTTTAGTTTCCTTTAATTCTTGACCATTGATAAGTGATAATCTCATAGAATGAGTAATAATTACATTTTTTTTTGGTCATAGTCCGAACCTAGACATTTCCACAAGTTTGTAAAATCTTCCTGAAATGGGTGTCTGGCTCAAGACACGAAGGCAAGGGGAGGTGCTCAATATTGAACAGTTTTACTGATGGTAATTTTTCGAGAACTTTTTATCCTGCATAATAATCTGCGACTTTACCATTGATAATCAATTAATTACAGTATGTGTATTTTCACTAGCAGCCAGCGCTGTGTTGGAGAACATCGCCTTGAGTAAACAACAACAGACATCTGGTGGTCCTGCCCTTTATGTTGTCAATAATAACCCAGGTTCACCCAGTGACACTCGTTCGGTGCTGTAGGCCGATAATCCACTGCACATCATACTCGGTTGATACTACTAGACATCTCAGTAATACTTTCATGTACTTTGCCATACTTCAACAAAAAAGTCGTTATCACCTCATCGGGCAAGTACGGAGGCGCCCAGTGTATATGCGCCTTAAATTGGTCGCGATCAGTTGACCTCACCCTAAACACATACTTCTTCACCAACAACTGACCTGACGCCAGCAACAGGTCCTTCGCCACATCCGTTTTACAACAGAGGAACCACTCGTTGTTCCTACTCAAAGGCCCAAAAGATAACACCTGCTCTTTCACACAACCAGAAAACATTTCCTGCAAACCGGTCATAAAATCCTCTCGGAAATACATACGGCCCTCCATCGGACCGTACAAAATCACACACCTCCTCATTGCCATATTCGGGAGAAACTGTCGAAAGCTTTCGATTGAACTAATGAAATTATTGCGGCCGGCATATTTTTATCATTTACATATTCACTTAAATTTCTAATTAAATGTACATTATCTTGAATCGTGCGACCCGGCACAGAGCACGTCTGGTCCGGGTGCATGAATATCATTGGAACAAATAATAACTTTAAACTATCAAACAACCGGGTGTATATAATGCACAAGAGGCGCCTATGATAGCGCTGTTATATTGGTCAATGCCTGTAGGCACAGATTGTTAAATGTTCGCAGTTACATAACTGCTTTACTCGCCTGTTGCTTTGCAATATACCTATATTTTACTTTTTAATCTGGTGTACTTAATTTTTGTTTGAGACGGCTCTCTTCATGGCATATATTGATCCGTATTCTGCTACGAATGATGTGGATATGCGGGAGTTTATGTCCCCATTGGTCCTCTTCCTGGTAGGTGCGGATGATAACTATTGTGGTGAGGTGGCTTGGGGGCCTTTCAGCCTCGCTAGTGGCAGAGCGAGAGAGCCCCACTCTGGGGTCTAACCCTGCTGGTCCCATCACGATGGTATGAAATGTTTGATGACATGACGCAGATTATTAAATGTTTCCTACTATGTCGACGAGAGTCATAATGTGGAGGATATCATATGTTATAAATTATATTAATATGACAGGCTGATATCCATGTATACAGAAAAATCCTATTGAAACATGTATGACGTAAAGCATAATTTCGAATAGGGGAGAGTGGTTTGCAGGCTTGTAACGAAAATTCTATAATATGTTTATATATACTATGTTAGCATATAAATATAATAACATTAAAGTTCCCGTCGTGGGGCTTGATCGGGTGTCCCTGGCACGCGAGTCCGACACGAGAGCTTCCATGGGGGAATCGATATAGTGTGAACTTATTAGATCTTGTAAATAGAGAACTTTTTAGTATTTTTAACCACCATATCCACCACAAGTGACCTGCGTCCCAGCTGACAGCCTGGCTCAAGACACGAAGGCAAGGGGAGGTGCTCAATATTGAACAGTTTTACTTCAGGTAATTTTTTGAGAACTTTTTATCCTGCATAATAATCTGCGACTTTACCATTTATAATCAGTTAATTACAGTATGTGTATTTTCACTAGCAGCCAGCGCTGTGTTGGAGAACATCGCCTTGAGTAAACAACAACAGACATCTGGTGGTCCTGCCCTTTATGTTGTCAATAATAACCCAGGTTCACCCAGTAACACTCGTTGGTGCTGTTGGCTGATCATACTCGTGATGGTAGTGGACTTAAGTGAATCGATGAATTCTTGGTTGATACGAATGAGTCGTTGTGTCATTGCTATAGCATCGCAAAAACAACCCATGTAGGGGCATTAGTGAGGAAACAAATCAACAGACAAATTTTTTTATATTAATAATGTATTTACTACGATAATATTGCAATGCACCGCTGGTTTACCTTTAAAACTCAAGGAATACTGTTGTTGCCCCGGGTGAATATAACTTTTTTTATTACCGCCTCTTAATTTTCTAGCACATTATTGTTAATGCAAATGTAGGGCTCGGTACTTGTCAACAATTCTTTCTTTATTGTAGCAAATCTATAAAACCATGTAATAATAACACAGGTTTTACCCACACATATAAATATAGACACATATACAATAAAACATGGAACAAGTGGCATGGCATGGCGACAACGGTTGATTTAGTGGCGTCGGCGTGTGGCTCCCGTCCGCTTCACGAGGCATTTTGGGCGGACGGTGCGTCTGTCGCCTGATGTATACGCTCGTAGGGGGCGATGTGCAGCCTATGGTTTGGCTTGACGACAACGGTATCCTCAATATTAATGTATTGATAAAGAAAGCTTTAATATTTGAAGTACTTATTTTCTTTTGTTCATGTTTGACTTCATTTCTTTTTATCCAAATGCAATACTTTAACATATTAACTAATAATAATAATTCAGTAAAATGAGAATTTGAATGTGGTTTTAATACATTAAAAAGAATAACTTGTATGGTAATATTTACTGGATATCCTGTTATTTCGAAAATAATACAGGCTATAAATGGCCATAATCCCTTTAGTGTGTCACATTCGTAAAATAAATGGCTTAATGATTCAACTTTAGACAGGGAAGGTGCATACATTATAGGGAGGATGACTTAATATTCAGTGTTTCTTTTTCTGTTTTTCCTGGGTGATTTGGCTTTTTTGGATTCTGCCTTTTAGGGTAACTACAGGTTTACGACCTTTTAGGGTGGAGTGACCCCCTCGCCACCCTTAGACTGCGAACTATCGTCCGACACGTGGCGGGGGAGTCACTGCAGTGGCTGCCTTTATGTTTTCTGATACAAATTGTCCAGTCTTCTAGATCTGGTACTTCAGTCCAGTCACCGTCACTCATACTCTCTTCATATATTGCATTACGGAGCATTACATTGGGCACTGTGGCCACGTTATTTTTTTCCCACTCTTTCATTTCAGTAGGCGACATTTAATACACTGCCTTATTATGGGCTGGTGCGGTGGGGCGCGTCTCTCCGCTATCGTTACTACAAACCGGCCCGTTCCGCTTCGTTGGTTTTTGGCCGCGTGGCTGGCGGCGCCGTTCGTGCTGCAGGCGTTGGCCGTTCGACTGCTGGTGTTGACGCCACGCCCTCCGCTGTTGGCTCTTCCATTTCGCCCCCCGTCCCAGTCTGCGCTGTCTCTGAAAACATCAAATTGCTCCTCGCCACGTTGGCGTACGTCGCTTTTTTGTACGAACAACCTCTGTTGTGTGACCATATTGATTGTGATGACGACAAAACGGCGTCTGACAGGCCCTTCTGAAGTGGCCTGTGCCCTTACACTTGAGGCACAGTGGTGGCCTCCCCGGTACAGTGACGAGCAACTCGTACGACTGTCCATTAAGCGGGTTGGTGATAGTGGCCAAATGAGGCAATTTCTTTGGTCTCCAACCAAAGTTACCAGGCGTACGTCTGTTGCACTGTCTCGAACCCTTCCTCACACATTTCATATACAATAGTTTCAACGTTGCATTCAGTGCCTAAAGCCTCTGCTATCGCACCGCTCGGCACAAAGGGCGGGGCCCAGTGTATGCGCGCAGTGAAGCGGGTTGCGTCTGTGGACCTAATTTTAAAGTTACGCTCTTTAACAACAATGTTGCCACACAAAATTAACTTATCTCTGATCTCTCGGCTATTAACTGCGAGATAGAACTCATTGCTTTTAACTAAGGGTCCAAGACCTAGAACAAATCCACCTGTTGGCTGTTCCGCCACACCCCTCCTGTCTGTCTGCGCCATGTCTGCAACTTCAGAATTTGTTCTAGCCACATTGGCATAAGTCGCCTTTTTTAGTGCACAGCTTTCTGTTGTGTGTCCAAAAGTATTATGGTGTCTACAAAAAAGGTGTACGACATGCCCGTCGGAAGTGTCTTGTCATTTTGCATTTAGGCACAATGGCGGTCTCCCCGACACTGTCACTAACAGTTCATACTTTTGGCCATTTATTGGATTTGTGATATTAACAAGTTGGGCAACTTGCGTCTAACTCCCACTAATGTGACATTCCATACACCTGTTGCTACATTCTCAAAACCCTCCTCTTTACACATTTCATAAGTTTCTGCTTCTACATGACATTCAGTGCCCAAAGCCTCAACAATGGCCCTTCGCGGCACAAAGGGCGGGGCTCAGTGCACGCGTGCGTTGAAGCGTGTCGAGTCTGTAGTCTGTTCGTTAACAACAATTGAGCCACACATAATAAGTTTGTTTCTGATGCTACGATTGTTGACTGCTAAATAGTATTCATTGCTCTTGGTCAACGGCCCAAGTGCAAGAATAGTTCCGATTACCTTCTCTTCTAAGACTTTCTCCAGCCCTTCGTAGAAGTCTTTCATCGTATACGTTTCTGCATCATATGGACCTTGTAAAATTACTGACGATTCTCCAAACAAATCTCCAAACATGACAACGGTGCGAATGCCAGTTGTCCTCCGACATACTCTCCTCTGACGATTCACAGAGCACGTGGGAAGGGACTCTCTCCTCAGGCGACAAAAGGTATTGTCGTCTGACGAGCGGCGCGGGGAGTCATTACGGGGGTTACCCTTTCGTTTCCGACTGGTGATTTGCTCCCAGTCTCCTTCACCGTCACCTTCGCCGTCGGATACTTCTCTCCACTCCCCGTTGTCCTCCGACATGCTCTCCTCTGACGATTCACAGAGCATGTCCATGGGGAGTGGCGGCGATGGAACAGTGTTGTCCACCGTTTCCATCACTACCTCGCTGTTGGTGGTAGTCGCCTGCGACGGTGATGTGGTCGCGCTAGCTTCGGCCGGAGCCGCCGAAGCTTCAAAGGAAGATGTGGCCGTGCTGGGCTCGGCCGGGGTCAATAATTTCCCCGCACATGAGTAGCTTGTCCATTATCTCCCAGCTATTCACCGCTAAATAAAACTCATTGCTCTTGACTAATGGTCCTAGTCCAATAATGTATCCACTTACTTTTTCAAGGAGAGTGCTTTCCAGGCCCTGGTAGAAATCATGCATGCTGTAGTTGCCGCCGTCATAGGGGCCTTGCAGTATTACAGATGATTCAAGGACCTTCTTCTGTTTGAATCTGCTGTTATTCGGCGCGTCAAAATACTAATGAATAAGTTTTTAATGCTTTCTGTTATCGCCTTTTTGAATTCGAATTTTGCTGAATTTCGAACTGCCCAAATGCAGTATTTTAAGTTGTTGATCAGATATATAAATAATTTGTTGTATTTTTCATATGAATGGGTCTAAAATACGAGAAATCTTATTGCGTTCAGCGTGATAATCACCCGACTGCCTGTTAATTTGAAGATTATTAACTCCACAAATTGCCATAGGCCTCTTAGTATGGTACATTCATAAAACAAGTGAGAATTTCTTTCCACTGCCTGCTTGCATAAATAACACTTGGCATTTCTGCTTATTTGGAATTTGTATAGCAGGCTTTGGGTCGGGATGATTTGGTGGGCAATTCGCCACGCCAAATCTCTGTAGTTGTGGTCAACGAATTCGCATTGTATACGGGTCCAAACTTGTGAAAAATTAATGGTTGGGTAAATTGTTATGCATCTAGGTACTACTAAAGTTGGTTGTAGTAGTTTTGAAGAGATCAGTTTTTCCTGGTTCAGAAAATGGGGGAAAGCATTTCAAACTTGAGAAATAACAGCAGAGCATATTGGTAATACCGAGGTATCTTCTCTGCTTGTGGAATGGATAGACTGGCGTAGGCCGGCACATATTGTCGAATGTGGAGACTCAGCCAGTATATCGCAATGTATATCCACTTAACGTCGTGGCCTTTGATTATTTGAATGACTTGCTTTACTAGGAAAGCATCTAGTTTTGTTTTTACATCTATTATATTTAGACCGCCGTCTTCGAAACTATTATGGAGAGTGTTTCTTTTGAGGGCCTCATGTTGGTCTTTCCACAAGAAGGAGAATAGGACTTTCTCTATTTTCCTCCTGGTGGAAGCCGACATTAAAAGAAGACTACCCTATAGCAGATAGTACTACAAAAAACTACCTGCATAATAATACTTCTACCCCGATAGGATAGATCCCTCCCACTATATAATCTAGTGCATTTGTCTAACTTAACCACTATGTCCCATGTAATGTTTTCCGACTCTTCGGATCCTAGATTTATTCCATAAAATTTGTGGTGGTCGCTGGACCAGTCGAGGTCCGCTGGCTGGTCCATACGGCCTCGCCAGCGTCCTACCCACATCCCAAAAGTTTTATCTCTATTTAATAGGGCGCCTGAAACTTGCTCGTATGCATCAACAATTTTCAGGATGTGATGTATTGAATTAACCTTTGTGATAAAAAGATTTCGAGAATTTTGAATTTCTACAGTTGTCCCCCCTCTCTTTCATCGAATCTAATTAAATTGCGTTTAGTTTCCTTTAATTCTTGACCATGGATAAGTGATAATCTAATCGAATGAGTAATAATTACATTTTGAAATTACATTTTACAATTCTCTTGATAAAAATTCTGATGTAAAAATGGTCTAAGCGACAACAAATTGTACTTAATGATTTTTTCTAAGAATATTATTTTTTTCTGAGGGTATCAATTTCGGAATGCCTCAAACGCGATGGTTTTCGCAATTGTACACATTATAAGCAACCAAACTGTCCCTATACCTCTCCCCCTTGGCTTCTTGTCTGCGCATTTCTTCTTGAAAGCGCATTGTTTTCTCTTGTCACCTCCCGCAGCACACTGACATACTAGCCAGCTGCCGCACACGTCTCGGTCAAGTGATCAAACTGTGCACAATGTCGGCAGAAGGGCATCGAATAATCTCGACAAAAATGCCCTTCGTGCCGGCATCGCAGACAAAGTGGCTGTCTGCCCGCAATCGTGACAAGCAGACATGTCACTTTCATACATCAATGGAATCATGTGCGGAATTTCATGCTTCCCACCCGACATTACCACATACCGAACTCCCTTAAAGCCCTTGCTTGTACTAGTTTCAAAATTGATTGCGTGAACCTTCCCATACTTGCTCAATAAATTAGTTATCACTTTATCAGGCAAGTATGGCGGCGCCCAGTGTATACGGTCTTCAATGGTGTACTTTTTCATACACAACTAACCTGACGCAAGCAACAGGTCCTTCGCTACATCTGTTTTGCAACACAGGAACCAGTCATTGGACCAAAAGATAAAACATGTCTTTCACACAACCAGGAAAAATTACCTGTAAACTGGTAATAAAATCCTCGGAAATACATGCGGCCCTCCATCGAACCGACAAAATAAAGCACCTCCTCTTCATTGACTCACTCGGACGGTGAAGGACGCTTCGCAGCCAACGTTGCCATCTTGAAAACTATGGCCAAACCTACAACTTTGCAACATTGTTTCAACACCGGGTCGCGGTTTTCTGTTCTGTTCTAAAGCAAAATGTATGACAACGCCAGCTCATAATATGTAGGAACAGTTTCATGGGGAGACTTAATTTGAATTGAGATAGTCAATAATAAAATCCCGTTTTGTAAAATCTTTTAAGCCTCGACAATTACGTGGTGGCATTTGTTTACATCGCCCTTCAGCAGGGCAGGCGGCGGTTTGAGTAGGTCACGGGTGAGACGAGGCGTGTTACGCAACAGCTCGCGCGGACGGACGGTGTTGATGGATCGTTGACAGTTGTCGCGTGCTGTCTAACGGTTGGCGTGGAGGAACTCGACTGGCATCCTTCCTAGTGATCTTCCAGATGGTGTACTGGCGCTTGTTACAGCTCAAGATGATGGTGAGTACCTGTCTCGTCGCTGCTTGATCTCCTAGTGGCGTGGATCGTCTGGTTCTGTTGTTTTCTTAGAACTTAAGCATGTAAACATTTGCGGATTTATTAATACAGTTGAGCACTTTGGCCACGAGGTGCGACATATATTTCTTGGGGTGAGTTGTCTCGGCTCTGTTTTACCCGCACTGCCTAAGGTAGGCAGTACGGGACGGCGTTTAAACCGAATGGTTGAGGTTGGCGTTTTTGCCCCCTCCCCAGGTCATTCCGCCTTCGCCGGGGGACACCCTGCCGTAACTTTTCAACAGCATGTCCTCCCCGACATTAGCAGATAACTGGGGTGAGTCGCAAGGCGAGCAACCCTCGATCCTCTCCGTCAGTGGGTGTCGGGACGGGAGGGCTCTCGATTACTCCCGCCTCCCTTTCACTTCTCCTACTTTGTATGTTTATCTTTATTTTATTTGCACTTAAGGTGGGTGCAGTTTCAACATCACCTTTAATTTATCGTTCCCTATTTTATAGATAGAGTTATTGGAACCCCAGTATACAATAAAGGAATAATGTGCAGAATATCTTGTTTCCATTCGGACATTACCACCGACCGAACTCCCTATCTCAAAATGAAAAGCATATACTTTGCCATACTTCGAGAAACAATTCGTTATCACCTCATCGGGCAAGTACGGAGGCGCCCAGTATATACGCGCCTTAAATCAGTCACGATCAGTTGACCTCACCCTAAACACATACTTTTTCACTAACAACTGACCTGACGCCAGCAACAGGTCCTTCGCCACATCCGTCTTACAACAGAGGAACCACTCGTTGTTCCTACTCAGAGGCCCAAAAGATAACACATGCTCTTTCAGACAACCAGGAAAAATGTCCTGCAAACCGGTCATAAAATCCTCTCGGAAATACATACGGCCCTCCATCGGACCGTACAAAATGACACACCTTCTCCTCATTGCCTTCCACTCTGAGGGCGTCTACTACTGACCGGCACGTTCCGCTTCGTTGGTTTAGGCCGTGTGGCTGGCGGCGCCGTTCACGCTGCAGGCGTTGGCCTCGCGGCTGTTGTTGTTGACGCCTCGCCCTGTCGCTGTTCCACTGTTGGCTCCTCCGCTTCGCCCACCCGTCCCAGTCTGCACCGTCTCTGAAAAAAGCAAACTGCTTCTCGCCACGTTGGCGTACGTCGCTTTTTTATATGAACAACTCTGCAGTGTGACCATATTGGTTATGGTGGCGGCTAAAAGGCGTCTGACAGGCCCTTCTGAAGTGGCCTGTGCGCTTACACTTGAGGCTCAGTGGTGGCCTCCCCGGTACAGTGACGAGCAACTCGTACGACTGTCCGTTAAGCGGGTTGGTGATACTGGCCAAATGAGGCAATTTCTTTCTATCTCCTACTAGAGTTACCAGGCGTACGCTTGTTGCCACCTTCTCAAATCCCTCTTCTTTACACATTTCATACTTTACATTTTCTACGGTGCATTCAGTGCCTAATGCATCGGCTATTGCACTGCTCGGCACAAAGGGCGGGGCCCAGTGTACTCGCGCAGTGAAGCGGGTTGCGTCCGTGGACCTAATCTTAAAGTTGCGCTCCTTAACTACAATGCTGCCACACAAAATTAGCTTATCCCTGATTTATCGGCTATTGACCGCGAGATAGAATTCATTAATTTTAACTAGGGGTCCAAGACCCAGTACAAAGCCACCTACCTTCTCGTGCAGTGCCTTCTCCCTCGTAAAACTCTCGCATCGTATAGCTGCCGCCGTCGTAGGGGCCTTGTAGGATTACCGACGACTCCAGCACTTCCTTCCATCCTCCGTCTTCTATGGTTGTCATGATACTTTTTTTGTCTTTGATGTGGATTTATTCATTCGTCACACATATGTACATAGTAAAAGTGGCAACAATCGAACAAATCTCAAAAAAAAAAAACAAGGAGCACGAAGCTCAATGAGCCTTGCATATTTATGTATATGTATATATGTATATGCTTAAAGAAAATACCTGCATGTTTGCCTGTTGTTTTTGGACAACCAAACGGATTTAGTTAACGGATTGATTTTAACAAACCGGCTCTCTTCGAGGTATATTTTTATCCGTACTCCGCTGCGAGGTGGGGGCGGACTTTCAGGAGTTTATATCCTGGTAGGTCCTTATATGACATGTGAGGGTGTAACTATTGATGTGAGGTAGCGTACGGGCATGTTACTGCCTCTCTAGTGGCGTAGTGCCGCGGCTGGTGCGGTAGAGATACTCTGAGGTCTACCCACCCCGGTCTCCACACAATGATATGTATGATGGGTGAAGCGGCTAATTGGATATATCCTACCTGGTCGAGAGTCATAATTTCGAGGGATATGAACCCTCATGTGCTGTAAATCAAACTGACGTGACGGGTTCATATCCCTTTATAATAAAATGAAAAGTAGGTCTAAAGGGTATTTTAGGAGATTGACGGGAAGTTAATAACAGGCTAAATCACAAGTAATTCATAAGTGACATGTAAATATTGCGAACATGTGTAAACGCTACACGTAATATTGGTTAAAAGTGTAACGAGAAATTACAGTTCTCCCTCTCGGGGCTCTGTATAGTGTTTGCGCTATAGCGCCACATGTAACGATACATTATTTATATCGCACTATTTATTTTGTTGGTGCGTCCCATGCTACGACGATGTGTGCGTGCAGCGGCGGTCGAGCGCGATGTACATCGACGAGCGGCTGCGAAAGAGCGCCGCAGACGGCGGCCAGCGGGCGCAGCACGGCGTCGAGGCGACCAAACAAATGGCGCGATCTGTGGCGGCGAGCTGGCGACAGAATAGTCGAGCGTGGCGTGCGGCCACGTGCGGGCGCACAGCGACAAATGGAGTGCGGGTGCACCCAAGCGATAACGGGCTCTGCGTACGGCCGTGAGCGTGTGCTGTGGCGGCCAGCATTTTCGGCGAGGCGAAGCGGCTGCGGGCTGACGCGGTGAGGCGAAGCGGCAACGAGCGTTAGCGGCGAAGTTGAGCGGTAGCAAGCGGGCTCGGCGAGGCGTGACGGCTGCGTACGGCGTCATTCAAGGCGGCTGTGACCGGTTACGGCATGCGGCCTCGAGCGCAGGCACGGCTTGGCGAGGCGGCAACGCCGGTCTGACACGAAGCGGTGGAGACGTGGGGGGCGGCATGTTACGGCACATGATGTTCGAATTGACGGCGGCGTGAGGACGGCGCATCGGCGGCAGCGGCCAACGAGTGAACACACTGCCGGCTGACGGCGTCTACGGACGTCGCAGTATCCGTTGCGGGGTCGTGACGCTGTGACCTCGGTGTTCCGGCGTTGGGTTCTTGGTCGGGCCTGGTTTTCTACAACATCTCCGATCAAAGCATCTTTACCGTGTTCTCATTGGCTTTTTGTGTACACATGTAAGAAAAAAATAAGCTACGTAGAAAATTTTCATTAAACATATATTTTCCACCCTAATATTAACGGTTATCTCATATTTCGGCCCAGAGTAATGGTGCTATACAAATAGCTAATGATGGCGTTTTGGCCAAGGCTGTGTTTTACCCGTACCGTCTCGGGAGGCATGCCAGAACGAAAGAGGTACGGGAGGGCGTCTAAACCCGAGGGTTGTTGAGTCAATAGACAGTTTGTTTTAATCTGTACTTTTTTATACAAGTAAGATAGGGCATCTAAACCCAAACATATCCGTTTGACGGGGTCTTTTTTTTCCGTACTTTATATACAGGTACGGAAGGGCGTCTAAGCACGTCAGTGGTTTGGTTAATATACCAACTTTATTTTAATATATACTTTTTAAAAGTACAATTTGGGCGTCTAAACCTGACAAAGTCTGTATTTTACCCGTAATTTTTGAGTTACGGGAAGGCGTCTAAACCTGATATATTAAAAGACATTGGTACATGGTATCGCAAATTATATTTAGTGACATATTTTTTCCCCAGGGACTCCTTTTTCCTTTTGCGTGTCCACCTCCTGCCCTTAACATCGGTAAAGTCCGAGGAAGGGGGGAGTCATCCTCGTTATTTTGAAAGGTCCGTGGAGTCGTCATTGTAAGTCACCGGTGTGTCTGCATCAGTCTCGGTGGGGGGGGTCTGTCCACTATCACGTTGTGTCGTTTGGTCTTGGTCGTTGTCTTGGTCTGTGTCTTTACTTTTTGCGTCCCTGTGTGTTTGTCGGTCGTCGACGCTGTTGCAATCCGTCTCACCTCGCCTGCGGTTCCCCCATCTGGGGTGGCACCTGGTGTGCGGGTCCGTCGCGCTCGACTGCTTCGTCTCGCTCGAGCGGTCCGGCCACGTGCTGCGGCCGCCGTCACCCGGGCTCGGGGGACCCTGTCTGGCGCGCACTGTCGTTACATAATTCGGTCACTTCGGTCAAAACGGTCCCGTCTGTTTCGACTCCCTCTTCAGTTCTGTCTGTCATGTCTGATTCATCTATATCTATCTGTGGTACATTCACAACAACACTAGCATACGATTTTTTGGCTTTACTGGCCTTCTCCGCACTACACCCCTCTGTCGCGTGGCCATATTGACCATGGTGGCGGCAGAAGGGGGTGTCACAGTTTTTCCTAACGTGCCCCACCTTCTTGCATCGCAGACACATAGGGGGGCGGCCTGCAATGGTGACCAGGCAGTTCCATACTTCTGCCGTGTCTGGGTCAACGACCTGTAGGATGTGTGGCACCTGGTGCCTGTCTCCTGTTAAAACCACCTGCCTGACTCCAGTCGCGATGCCATTTAGGCCAGCATCTGTATAGAGCTCATGCTTTATACTATTTACCTCGGCGTAGTCGCCGAGAGTCTCCTTTACAACATTATTGGAGATAAATACCGGCGCCCAATGGACGCGGGCCGTGAAATGCCGCTTATCGGCTGAACGTATTTTAAAACACTTACCCTTCACCAGGATGGTCCCTCGGGCAAGCAGTACGTCTTTAACGTCCAGGGTGTGCGTCGTCAACAGCCACTCATGGTTACGCATCAGTGGTCCCAGCACGAGAACGGCTTCTTCAACGGGTGTAAAAATAGAACTCAGCGCCTCACTGAAGTCAACGCGCATATACGGTCGTCCTTCGTAATATCAGCGATTGCTCCTTGATCCTTCGTTCTCCAAATTGATCGGCATCTTACCTGGGTTGACGGTCGACATCTACATAAGAACAGATACTTTTTTTGTCTTTTCATATCGTTTTTTTTAAATTTTACTATTACATTTCCAGTAACCTGGACCAATTTCCGTGTCACATAAAATCATGTTCATTTGTACAATATAGTGATCTGAAACAGACTGATTTACGGGTTCATGCATTACAGAGTGTACATTATTTAATAGAGATTCAGAAATGTAGAATCTGTCTAAACGACAACGTATTGTATTTAATGAATTTGTCCAAGAATATTCTTTCTTGAGAGGATGTAAATTTCGAAATGTATCAAACAAACGATGATTTTCACAGACATTAATTAAATTTCCACTTGCCAAATCGCCATAAAAATCACATCGATGATACAATTAAAATCACCTCCTAAAATTGTAGGACAATTCCCTTGTAAATAACGATTAAGGGATTAAAAAAATTCCTTACGTTCCCTAGGTATAAATGGAGCGTAAACATTAACCAATTTCAACTTTTTATTATAGATTTTAACTAGTAAATATATTACTTTTCCCTCAATATCCCTCTCCAAAGACATAATTTCAAAATTTAGACCCGTCTAACCCAAATCCTACCCCCTTAGAATGATTAGTGCCAAAAGACCAGAATAATTTACCACCAAACTGCCTATTAAATATTTTTGCACATTTTAAAGAATAATGATATGTTTCCTGCAGGAAACATATATCAACCTTATTATACATTAAACATTGTTTGAGTAAATCACGTTTCTGTAAATCTCCCAACCCACGACAATTCAAACTACAGAAACGTAAATTAGCCATTACATTTGTTTAAATTGTACGTACACATTATAAATATTAAAACTTTACCCTATTCCTTTTTCCCCGTCGGTCTTACGTCCGCGCAACATTTCTTTTTAAACGTGCCGGACGTGGCCTCGATTTCTTACCAACACGCTTCTTCACCACCACCGGCTGCTCAGTTGTTGCAACAGCCGATTCAACAGCTGCTCTGTCACCTCCCACCGGAGATGCTAGCTGCGCTGTTCCAGCTGCTGTTTCACCAATCTCGTCACCTTCCCCCGAAACATTTACATTCCCTTCCCCCTGAACCCCCTCACCCTTAACGCTCTGCCGTATTAACCCCTTCCACATCTATCTCTTCTTCAATATTAACAGATTCCGCGTGTTTTTCTCTCGTCACCTCCCGCAACGCACTGGCATACGAGCCAGCTGCCGCACACGTCTCGGTCAAGTGAAAAATTGCGCACAATGTCGACAGAAAGGCGTTGTACATTCTTGACGAAAATGCCCTTTGTGCCGGCATCGCAGGCAAAGTGGGTGTCTGCCTGCAATCGTGACTAGGAGCTCGGACTTGTCACCTTCATGCAATAATGGAATAATGTGCGGAATATCTTGTTTCCGCCCGGATATTACCACCGACCGAACTCCCGTCCTCACACCCTCAAAACCCTTACTCACACACATTTCAAAATTTATCGCATGCACTTTGCCATATTTCGACAAAAAAGTCTTTATCACCTCATCGGGCAAGTACGGCAGCGCCCAGTGGATCCGCACCTTAAACTGGTCACGATCAGCTGACCGTACACGAAATAAAAACTTCTTAACCAACAACTGACCTGACGCCAGCAACAGGTCCTTCGCCGCATCCGTTTTACAACATAGGAATCACTCGTTGTTCCTACTCAAAGACCCAAAAGATAACACCTGCTTAGGAAAAATTTCCTCCAAACAGGTCAAAAAATCCTCTTGGAAATACATACGGCCCTCCATCGGACCGTACAAAATGACACACCTTCTCCTCATTGCCTTCCACTCCGACGGCGAAGGACGCTTCTCTCCTTCTCCGAGTCTAATTAAAATTCTGTTTAGTTTCCTTTAATTCTTGACCATTGATAAGTGATAATCTCATAGAATGAGTAATAATTAAATTTTGAAATTGCATTTTCCAATCCTCCCACCACTCTGTGTTTTGGTCATAGTCCGAATCTAGACATTTCCACAAGTTTGTAAAATCTTCCTGAAATTGGTGTCTGGCTCAAGACACGAAGGCAAGGGAAGGTGCTCAATATTGAACAGTTTTACTGATGGTAATTTTTCGAGAACTTTTTATCCTGCATAATAATCTGCGACTTTACCATTTATAATCAATTAATTACAGTATGTGTATTTTCACTAGCAGCCAGCGCTGTGTTGGAGAACATCGCCTTGAGTAAACAACAACAGACATGTGGTGGTCCTGCCCTTTATGTTGTCAATAATAACCCAGGTTCACCCAGTAACACTCGTTCGGTGCTGTAGGCCGACAATCCACTGCTCATCATACTCGGTTGATACAAATTAGTATTTTCTCAGTCGTTGTGTCATTGCTATAGCATCGCAATAACAACCCATGTAGGGGCATTAGTGAGGAAACAAATCAACAGACAAATGTGTTTTTTTAATTAATAATGTATTTACTACGATAATATTGCAATGCACCGCTGGTTTACCTTGAAAACTCGAGGATTACCGTTGTTGCCACGGGTGAATATAACTTTTTTTATTACCGACTCTTAGTTATCTGGCGGCCAAAGGGATGATATTTTATTAAAACTTTTCATGACCAGTTGTGACAAGTCACCGGCCATAAGTCTAGTAATTAATCTGACTTGACGTCAGTAGAAATTTGTTGCGTTAGTGACGTTGGAAATATGTATTTATTTAGACGTTGATGACAAAGATAACACAACAGTTGCCAACTCTATTTAACCGTAGAAGACATTATTTTTGTGCCAGTATTAATCACCAGGTCCCCCTCCACTGTCACCAGCCTACCTAATGGGACACCCAACTCCAGTTTTTTCCAGTTTCATTTCATCTCTCTGGGTGACATATTTTCTTATGCAATAAATCATGTGCCGTAAAATGCTTGAATTACCAACGTCGCGCAATTATTATAATAAATAAAGCTATTACCAATGCAGTCAGTCATTAGCAGACAGGCGTGCATCGGGTTGACGTATTACCACCTGTGTGATTGTGAACTTACGGTACATTTAGACAAATATTAATCCAAAATATTTTAGAATCCAAAGAGAATAGCATAAACGTGTACACTATTTACTATCCACATTTACATTACCGGGCAAGTCACATAACTACCGGTAACAACACCATGCCGTCCTCCTCCTGGCCCAAGTTGGCTGAAATTACGATCTAAACAAATGTAAAACAACTCTACAGCTACCTAATGAGGGTGCGCCACTTAAGTTCCTTGTAGTCCACGCCGGCCGCAGGGCGCTCCTGTTTCGTCGTCGTCGCTTCGTGTAATTCCAAATCAGTAAGGTAATCCAACAATAAGAACATGTACTTTTTGTGTCTTTATAATGTTTATTCAGATTAATTATCACATATGATACACAAGGTAAAAGTTGCAGTATCTGAATAAACAACAAAGTACTTACCGGACGTCTCTTCGCTCGCTTTGGCGTCGTCATTCCAGTGCTGGGGGTCGACTCCTCCGCTGTTTTCCTGTCAGACTTGTCTGTGTTTTGTTGTCCGAGTGTTTTATTCGCCGCGTTGGCGTAGCTGACTTTCTGTAGTGTACAACTCTCAGTTGATGGCGGCAGTACAGCGTGTTACACTCTCTCCTGTAATGGCCGGTCCTGCGACATTTCAAACATAGGGGTGTTCGCCCCGCAACCCTGAGTGTTAATAGGGTTGGTGACTGATCAGGTGCGGCACACGAAAAGGGCGCATATATAATAATAGCACAGTAAAAGTTGATAGTAACTGGGTGTGAGACTTTGTGTAACGTGTATTTACATGGGGCTGTATAACTGGCCAGTTACTCTTGATATGCAATGTACCTTTATTTTTATTTAAACCGGGTGTAGTTAATTTGGATTGAAAAGACTCTTCATGTCATATATTTATTTGTATTCTGCTATGAATAAGGTGGATATGCGGGAGTTTACCTCCCCATTGATCCTGTTGATGGTGACAGGTGAGGATGACAAGTATTGTAGTGAGGTGGCTTGGGGGCATTTCAGCCTCGCTAGTGGCGGAGCGAGGGGGGCTAGCAAGAGAGCCCCCTCTACCCGCACTGGTCCCATCACGATGGTATGAAATGTTTGATGGCATGACGCAGATTATTAGATGTATCCTACTATGTCGAGAGTCATAATGTGGGGGATATCAGCCTTCATATGTTATAAATAATATTAATATGACAGGCTGATATCCTTGTGTGTACCTAAACTCCTATTAAAAACATGTGTCGCAATTAATAATTTTGAAAAGAAGGGAGTGGCTGGCAGGTAGTCTAGAATATAAACAGTGCATATGTATATGTATACAAGTCACAAAATAATGTCATGGGGCATGATCTGGCGTGTACAGCAAGCGAGTCCGATATCAGTATTAAATGTCACTGTGTTGAAACGATATCAGTTTAAGCAAATCATTACAGTTTTTATCTGTTCTGAACAGTTAAACGGAAATAGTGTTGACTTTAAATCAAAGTCTCACGGCTAGCAGTATTTTTAATGAAAGGTCCCGTGTTTAATAATAATACAGCAATCGTGTTGCCGTCTATGTGCGGCGGACAGTAAATTTTATCTTACAATTGTCATGGAAATCGGCCGAAATAGACAGGAAACGTCCGTCTGCGTCTCTACATATCTCAATAATTTCGAATTTCAGGTTATTCCTAAACCAAATCCCCACCCCTCTAGCGCGTGTTGAGCCGAAAGACCAGAAACATTGCCCTCCCCATTGTTTTGCCCTCCCCATTGCTTTGCCCATGAATTTGAAGTGAATTTTGAAGACACATGAGTTTCTTTTAGCAAACAAATATTTATTTTATTTACTACAAGAAACTCAGTGACGCTTTCGCCAGTTCCCTAGCCCCCTAACGTTAAGACTAATTATAGATAGCTCGCCAGGGATGGGAAGTTTTGGTTATTTAAAGGTTTAAAGATTTATCTAAGGTCGACGACCATGGCGTCAGAGTCGTCGGACTTCGCCGAGGGTGTCGGCGATGGGAGGCTTTTGCCTCGGGGGGGGGGGTTGTCGGGGCCCGTGTCGGGATCCTGGAGCCCGACCTCGATTTGTGCTTTATACTGGGAAGAGGGCTGTCCGGGTCTTTGTCTCGGTCCATTGTGTCGTCCGTTGTCAAGTCCGGGGTGGGTGTTTCGGTTGTTGTGATTGTGAGTACTGGTGTTGATGTTGGTATAGGTGTGGGTGTGGGTGTGGGTGTGGGTGTGGGTGTGGGTGTGGGTGTGGGTGTGGGTGTGGGTGTGGGTGTGGGTTTGTGTGCGGATATGGATTTTTGTGTGCCTGTGGGAACTCGGCCGAGTTCCTGTGTGGTGGTGGGTTTGGTTGTTTTGTCTGTGGCTGTGGTTTTGGGTGTTTCGACTAATTATATTTAGGTCGCCAGGGACGGGAAGTTTTAGCTGTTCACAATTTACGTCAGGCCACGGTTGACTGCTGGGGGGAGTTTGTTTTTCTTGTACTGATGTTTTTTTTCCTGTCTTTACTCCTAACCACCTGCCACTCCCCGTCGTTACTGTCCGTCTCGTAGTCGTTGGTGTTATTGTCGGTCACTGTCTTGGTGTCCGTCGTTGTTGTTGGGGCGTGGCTTCGCGTCGCGGTCGATCCGGCTGGCGACACCCTGCGGTCTCGACGCTTTGGCGCCGGTCAACCCGCTTGGGCATGCCCGGTCAACCGTCACAGTCCCGTTCTGTCTCAATATCGGTGAAGCTCCTTGTCCCGTGGTTGTCGTTTCCTCATCGTCTGTTTCTGTCCCTGTGTCTGGGAATGGCAGTGGGTCAGTTCCCCCCCTACTCTGGCTGCGTTGGCGTAACTAGCCTGCTTTGCCTTATCGGCACTACAAGATTCACTCGTGTGCCCATAGGCCTGGTGGTGACGGCAGTAGGGGGTCTTGCAATTTGTCCTGACATGGCCTATGCCTTTGCATTTAAGGCAGAGGGGAGGGCGGCCCGGCACTGTCAGCAAACAATCCCGTGCCTCATGTTCCTCCGGGTAGCATACTTGAAGCAGGTGGGGGAGCACCGTCCTGTTTCCAACAAAATCAATTATCCGTACCCCCGTTGCCACGCCCTCAAAACCTGGGGCGGTGGACAACTCGTGCCGGACCGCTTTAACCTCGGGGGAAAAGAAAGAAAGGGACTTGACAATGTCAGCGTTAGTCACAAAGACTGGCGCCCAGTGTACCCTTGCTGTGAAGCAACTTTTATCCGCGGATTTGATTCTGAACTGCTTGCCCTTCACAGTAATTGTCCCTCGGGCAAGCAGGGCCTCTTTACTACATGTGACGTTAACGTCACGTACCACTCATGGTTTCGCATGAGTGGGCCAAATGCAAGTACAGCTGCACTTACCGGTATGG
Organism: Ridgeia piscesae; assembly: GCA_025642075.2. Taxonomy (NCBI): domain Eukaryota; kingdom Metazoa; phylum Annelida; class Polychaeta; order Sabellida; family Siboglinidae; genus Ridgeia; species Ridgeia piscesae. The sequence goes on from JAODUO010000279.1 coordinate 450,514, forward strand.
GGTCTTCGTTGAATGCAGCGCGGAAATCGGAGCGGTCGTACGGGCGTCCGTCAAACGGGCCGGTGAAAACTAACGAATTCTCCTTGAGCCTGGTTCTCGAGTCGCCTAACGTGACGCCGTCCATACTTACCTCTTGCTTCGTCTGAAATTAAGAACAGATACTACACTTTGATCTTACAAATTAAAGTTATAAAACACTGTCTTAGAACGACTAGTGCCAAAAGACCAGAATAATTTACCACCAAACTGCCTATTAAATATTTTTGCACATTTTAAAGAATAATGATATGTTTCCTGCAGGAAACATATATTAACCTTATTATACATTAAACATTGTTTGAGTAAATCACGTTTCTGTAAATCTCCCAACCCACGACAATTCAAACTACAGAAACGTAAATTAGCCATTACATTTGTTTAAATTGTACGTACACATTATAAACATTAAAACTTTACCCTATTCCTCTTCCCCCCTCGGTCTTACGTCCGCGCAACATTTCTTTTTAAACGTTCCGGACGTGGCCTCGATTTCTTACCAACAAGCTTCTTCACCACACCGGCTACTCAGTTGTTGCAACAGCCGATTCAACAGCTGCTCTGTCACCACCGATTTTTCGTCTGAAATGAAAAGATTCGTATCATCAGCATATTGACAAATTTTACATTCTTCTGGCGAACCAGGGAAAGGAATTCCTTTGATCATGTCATCATTTCTTATTCTATGAGCAAACGGCTCCATACATAGTATGTATAACAGTGGTGATAGACTACATCCCTGGCGAACACTACATTGCACAGGGAACTCTCTCGAAACAAAGCCATTTACAAGTACACTGGAATATATGTCATTATATAACAATTTTACTATAAATTGAGGACCAAATCCGAAACCATGTAAAACTTTAAAGAGATACTCATGAGACACTCTATCAAATGCTTTCGATTGGTCTAACGAAATTATTGCTGCCGGCATATTTTTATCATTTACATATTCAATTAAGTTTCTAATTAAATGTACATTATCTTGAATCGTGCGACCCGGCACAGAGCACGTCTGGTCCGGATGCACGATTTCATCCAATACATTTCTTAACCTTAAACACAATACTTTTGATAAAATTTTATAATCACAGTTTAACAACGATATAGGGCGCCAGTTGGATAATAAATCAGCTTTACTTTTATCTTTACAAATTAAAGTTATAAAACATTGTCTTTGAGATAAGGGAAGTGTCCCTTCTAACCAAACCCTGTTTATTAGTTTAACAAAAGACTGACCAATGAATGGAAATGCAAATGAATAAAATTCTTTCGGCAGACCATCTGGACCTGGAGATTTATAATTCTCCATCAGTTTAATGGCCTGCCTACACTCATCAATAGTAATTACACCTTCACATTCATCACAACTGTCTTCACTTAATTGTGGAATATCGTGAAGAAAATAGTCATCTAATGAGTTATCAATACATTTTTTACTGTACAGAGTCTCATAAAAATTAGAACACTCTTCCTTTATTCCATCAATTGAAGTAACAACTTCTCCCTTATCTGTTTTTAAAATGTTGATACATTTATCATTAGCTAACTTTTTCTCCTTTTGTAAAAAGAATCTAGTCGGTCTTTCATTATTCTCTAAATATGTAGCCTTGGATCGGATTTTGGCCCCTTCCAAAAACTTTTCATTTAAATTGTCAACCACGCTTTGTGCCTGTTTAATTTTATTTTTTATTTCTACAGATGTCGTCCCCCCATCTCTTTCATCGAGTCTAATTAAATTCATTAAATCCCTTTCAGCTTCCTTTAATTCTTGTCGATGTATAAGTGATAATCTCATAGAATGGGTAATAATTAAATTTCGAAATTGCATTTTACAATCCTCCCACCTCTCTGCAGTTTGATCAGACACCGAATCTAAACATTCCCACAATTTTTTAAAATCTTCCTGAAAATTGTAGTTTTTTTTAAATGTTACTATTACATTTCCAGTAACCTGGACCAATTTCCGTGTCACATAAAATCATTTTCATTTGTACAATATAGTGATCTGAAACAGACTGATTAACGGGTTCATGCATTACAGAGTGCACATTATTTAATAGAGATTCAGAAATGTAGAATCTGTCTAAACGACAACGTATTGTATGTAATGAATTTGTCCAAGAATATTCTTTCTTGAGAGGATATAAATTTCGAAATGCATCAAACAAACGATGATTTTCAGACATTAATTAAATTTCCACTTGCCAAATCGCCATACAAATCACTCCCCACACATTTATCGATACTTACATCGATGACACAATTAAAATCACCCCCTAAAATTATATAACTGGAGCGTAAACATTAACCAATTTCAACTTTTTATTATTGATTTTAACTAGTAAATATATTAATCTTCCCTCAATATCCGTCTCCAAAGACATAATTTCAAAATTTAGACCTGTCTAACATAAATCCATACCCCCTTAGAACGACTAGTGCCAAAAGACCAGAATAATTTACCACCAAACTGCCTATTAAATATTTTTGCACATTTTAAAGAATAATGATATGTTTCCTGCAGGAAACATATATCAACCTTATTATACATTAAACATTGTTTGAGTAAATCACGTTTCTGTAAATCTCCCAACCCATGACAATTCAAACTACAGAAACGTAAATTAGCCATTACATTTGTTTAAATTGTACGTACACATTATAAATATTAAAACTTTACCCTACTCTCTTCTTCGCCACAACCGGCTGCTCAGTTGTTGCAACAGCCGATTCAACAGCCGCCCTGTCACCTCCCACTGGAGATGCTAGCTGCACTGTTCCAGCTGCTGTTTCACCAATCTCGTCACCTTCCCCCGAAACATTTACATTCCCTTCTCCCTGAAACCCCTCACCCTTACGCTCTGCCGTATTAACCCCTTCCACATCTATCTCTTCTTCAATATTAACAGATTCCGCGTGTTTTTCTCTCGTCACCTCCCGCAACGCACTGGCATACGAGCCAGCTGCCGCACACGTCTTGGTCAAGTGAAAAATTGCGCACAATGTCGACAGAAAGGCGTTGTACATTCTCGACGAAAATGCCCTTTGTGCCGGCATCGCAGGCAAAGTGGCTGTCTGCCTGCAATCTTGACAAGGTCTGACTTGTCACCTTCATGCAATAAAGGAATAATGTGCGGAATATCTTGTTTCCGCTGGGACATTACCACCGACCGAACTCGCGTCCTCACACCCTCAAAACCCTTACTAATACACATCTCGAAATTTGTAGCATGAACTTTACCATACTTTGACCAAAAATTCGTTAGAACCTCATCGGGCAAGTACGGAGGCGCCCAGTGTATACGTGCCTTAAACTGGTCGTGATCAGTTGACCTCACCGTAAACACATACTTCTTCACCAACAACTGACCTGACGCCAGCAACAGGTCCTTCGCCACATCCGTTTTACACCAGAGGAACCACTCGTTGTTCCTACTCAAAGGCCAAAAGATAACACATGCTCTTTCATACAACCAGGAAAAATGTCCTGCAAGCTGGTCATAAAATTCTCTCGGAAATACATACGGCCCTCCATCGGACCGTACAAAATGACACACCTTCTCCTCATTGCCTTCCACTCTGAGGGCGTCTACTACTGACCGGCACGTTCCGCTTCGTTGTTTTAGGCCGTGTGGCTGGCGGCGCCGTTCACGCTGCAGGCGTTGGCCTCGCGGCTGTTGTTGTTGACGCCTCGCCCTGTCGCTGTTCCACTGTTGGCTCCTCCGCTTCGCCCACCCGTCCCAGTCTGCACCGTCTCTGAAAAAAGCAAACTGCTTCTCGCCACGTTGGCGTATGTCGCTTTTTTATATGAACAACTCTGCAGTGTGACCATATTGATTATGGTGTCGACAAAACGGCGTCTGACAGGCCCTTCTGAAGTGGCCTGTGCGCTTACACTTGAGGCACAGTGGTGGCCTCCCCGGTACTGTGACGAGTAACTCGTATGATTGTCCATTAAGCGGGTTAGTGATAGTGGCCAAATGAGGCAATTTCTTTCGGTCTCCTACCAGAGTTACCAGGCGTACGCCTGTTGCCACTGTCTCGAACCCTTCCTCCTTACACATTTCATATACAATAGTTTCAACGTTACATTCAGTGCCTAAAGCCTCTGCTATCGCACTGCTCGGCACAAAGGGCGGGGCCCAGTGTACCCGCGCAGTAAAGCGGGTTGCGTCCGTGGACCTGATCTTAAAGTTGCGCTCCTTAACTACAATGTGCCACACAAAATTAGCTTATCCCTGATTTATCGGCTATTGACCGCGAGATATAATTCATTATTTTTAACTAAGGGTCCAAGACCCAGTACAAAGCCACCTACCTTCTCGTGCAGTGAAGCGATGCTGTCATTTTGCGCGAATTTGCGACGGCAGTTTCTGTTGAATATGAGGTTTAAGTGATCAGCATTAAAAATGTGAGTCACAAGGATGCACAATATGGACATCTTCAATCACGGCGATTCGACGGAATGGCGTTTTGGCGGCTAAATTCACTACAGACACACACATATTAATCTATCGCACAAGACCGCACTTTTAAGCAATCCTTTACAATATCAAATGCAAGTCCCATGCAATCCATGCAATGCAAAAACCGGTCGCCACCTTCTCGAACCCGGGGTTGGTGGACATCTCATGCCGGATAGCTTTAATCTCCGGGGAGTAAAATTGTAAAGATTCGACTATGTCGGCATTGGTAACGAAAACGGGCGTCCAATGGACGCGTGCAGTGAACTGGCGTTTATCTGCCGACTTTACTTTAAATTGTCTGCCCTTCACGCTGAGCTTCAAACGCCTGCTTTGCCGTTGGTGAATATACTGTACAATACCATTTGCGATTCCACGTAAGCGGGCACCACTTAAAATCCACCAGTTCGTATGGCCATCCATCGTACGGCCCTGTGAATATCAGCGAAAGGTCTTTTCAGACGGTCTCTCGAATAGCCCAACTTGGTTTCGATACTTACCCTTCTATCTAAGAACAGATATTTTTTTGTCTTTTGATATCGTTTATTCGGCAAAAACATCGTTATGTACAAATAAAATAAACACCGGCATGCTTATTTTACATGACATGGTCGCCACATGGCGCATTACGTGTTTGGGTACTATTCCTGTCCTGTTGTATTTACTGTTTTATTATGGGGGTGAATTTGTGAGGAAGCTTTACAAAGTACCGTACAAAGCTACGTGATAAAAATTCACAAATGTAAAAGCGGTCTAAACGACAACAAATTGTACTCAATGATTTTTTCCAAGAATATTCTTTTTTTCTGGTATAAATTTTGGAATGCATCAAACAAGGTTTTCGCAGACATTAATTACATTTTCACTTGCCAAATCACCATATCAATCAGTCCTTCCACATTTATCGATGCTTACATCGATAACACAATGAAAATCTCCCCCTAAGATTGTTGGAGATTAAAATAATTCCTCATGTTCCCTAGATATAACTGGACCATAAACATTCATGAATATAAACTTTTTATTATTGATTTTAACTACTAATATATTAATCTTCCTTCACTGTCTCTCTCCAGAGACATAATTTGACAATGTAACCTATCCGTTTAGAACGACTAGTACCAAAATACCAGTATAATTTACCATGAACCATGAAACTGCCGATTAAATGTTTTTGCACATTTCAAAGGGTAACAATGCGTTTCCTGCAACCAAACATATATCAACCTTATTAGATATTAAACATTGTTTGACGTTTCTGCCAGTCTCCCAAACCACGGCATTTCATACAACAGGAACGTAAATGAGCCATTGCATTTGTTTATATTGTACACATTATAAGCAATCAAACTGTCCCTATACCTCTCCCCCCAGGCCTGACGTCTGCACATTTCTTCTTGAAAGCGCATTGTTTTCTCTCGTCACCTGCCGCAGCGCACTGACATACGAGTCAGCTGTCGCACACATCTCGGTCAAGTGACCAAACTGTGCGCAATGTCGGCAGAAGGGCGTCGAACATTCTCGACAAAAATGCCCTTTGTGCCGGCATCGCAGACAAAGTAGGTGTCTGCCCGCAATCATGAAAAGGAACTCTGACTTGTCAGCATCATGCAATCAAGGAATAATATGCGGAATATCTTGTTTCCGCCCGGACATTACCACGGACCGAACTCCCTCAAACCTCTTGCTTGTACTAGTTTCAAAATTTATTGCGTGAACGTTCCCATACTTGCTCGAAAAATTTGTTATCACTTCATCTGGCAAGTAGGGCGGCGCCCGGTGTATACGAGCCTTAAATTAGTCACCATCAGCTGACCTATCCCTAAATGTATACTTTTTCACACACAACTGACCTGACGCAAGCAACAGGTCCTTCGCCACATCCGTCTTACAACACAGGAACCACTCGTTGGACCAAAAGATAACACATACTCTTTCACACAACCAGAAGAAAAAAAAATTTGTGATTAATCCCTGTCTTTGCGAGGGGAGTAAAATTCCTTCCCCGTCGCAACGATTGATCAATCTTACAAAGGCTTTGCCAGTATATTTGAATGCAAATGTTTAAAATTCTTTTGGGAGACCGTCGAACCCGGTGTTTTGGAATTGCTCATTAGTTTTAAAGCATCTTGGCATTGTAGTAACGTGATGGGCCCTTCAAATTCCGTTCAGACAGGCGTGGTAGGTCTTCGAAAAAATTGGGGTTTAGGTTCTCGATAACGTCTTGTTTATTGTACAGGTTTGTATAAAAGTTGACACATTCTTGCATTATATCACGGTTTGTTTCGGCGTAGTTCCCATATACTTTAATTAATCGTTTTATGGTCTTTTGAATAGCTAGTTGTTTCTCAACAGGTCCTTCGCCGCATCCGTTTTACAACAGAGGAACCACTCGTTGTTCCCACTCAAAGGCCCAAAAGATAACACATGCTCTTTCACACAACCAGGAAAAATATCCTGCAAACCGGTCATAAAATCCTCTCGGAAATACATACAGCCCTCCATCGGACCGTACAAAATCACACACCTTCTTCTCATTGCCTTCCACTCTGAGGGCATCTAAACCCGAGGATGGTTGACCAATTTACCGGCTCTGTTTTTCCCGTACTTTTTACAAAAGTATGGGAGGGCGTCTAAACCCGATGGTGGTTAGGCCATTAGACCACCTCTGTTTTTACCTGTACTTTTTATAAAAGTACGATAGGGCGTCTAAACCCGACGTTGGCTACAACTCTCGCTGGAGTGCAGATACTCTTAATGGTGACGACAATATGGTGTCTTACAGTTCTTCCTTAAATGACCTGTGGCCTTGCATATTAAGCACAACGATGGTCGACCCGCCACCGTAAGCAAAAAGTCCCACGACTCCTGACACTCAGGATAGCATACAAAAAATAGATGGGGCAATACAGTTCTATCCCCTACGAAATCGACAAACCGAACACCAGTCGCCACGCGTTCGAAACCGGGGGTGGTGGACATCTCATGCCGGATAGCTTTAATCTCCGGGAGTAAAACTGTAGGGATTCGACTATGTCTGCATTACTCACAAAAACGGGCGCGTTTATATGGTGACTTTACTTTGAATTGTCTGCCCTTCATGCTGAGCGTCCCTCGGGCTAACAATACCTGCTTTGTATAAGCAATTTTTCCGTAGATGCCCTTTATCTGACACTCAGGATAACAAACTTGGAAAAGGTGGGGTAATACTTTTACTGTCCCCTATGAACTCAACTAGCCTAACGCCAGTCGCTACCTTCTCAAACCTGGGGGTTTTGGACATTTCGTGTCGGATGGCTTGAAATTCCGGAGTGTAAAATTTTAGCGATTCGACAATGTCGGCATTTGTAACAAACATGGGCGCCTAATGGACTCGCGCGGTAAAATGGCGTTTGTCCGCCGACTTTATTTTGAACTGTTTTCCCTTCACGCTAAGCGTCCCTCGGGCCAACAACTCGTGGTTCCGTGTGAGTGGGCCCAGAGCCAGTACAGCTGTACTTACCGGTTCGCCGGTCGCTTCCTCAATGGCGCGTTCGTTCGTATGGCCGTCCATCAAACGGCCCTGTGAAGATCAGTCTTTTAAACGGTCTCTTTATTTCCATACTTACCCTGGCTTAAATTTGTTGGAGGTTTTCCCCTCCATATTCTCCATCACACAGCTGAAATCTCCACCCATAATTATGGGGTCTTTACCTGTTAAGTATTGTGACATGTTAGTGAAGAAATAAGTTAATAAATTTAATATAATAAATGTTATCGAACAGAACAAAAAATGGACAGCAAACGTCCGTCAGAGTTCCTACTTTGTTGTACAATTTTGAATTGCAAACCATCTTTAAACCAAATTTCCACCCCTCTCAAACGAGTTTCGCCAAAGTACCAAAAACATTTCCCTCCCCATTGTTTATCCCTTGAATTTGCAATGAATTTAAAAGAGGCATGAGTTTCTTGCAAGAAACATACATCTACTTAATTTTGAGTAAAATATTCCGAGAGGAACTGGCGTTTACGCCAGTCCCGGAACCCCCTACAATTTAGGCTTATTATGTTTAGATAGCCAGTTTATATTATATTTTGTTTTATCTTTTTCCTAGACTATTGTCCATAGCTACCACTAATCGGTCCCGAGTGGGTGGAACTCGACAAATAAATTGGAGACGCGTCCTCGTTGCGTGTGGACTATGCTCTGGTCCTGCCCGGGATTCTGGGCGTAGTCTTGGTTTTGTCAGTCTGTGTCTCGTTGGTCTTGGGGGCGACTGTCTTCTGTTGGTCCATGTCAGTGTCGGGGGGCGTTATCTGGTCCTGGCTTTTTAAATTGAAATTTACAGTCGTCCCACCAAGTTAAATTCTGATCTTTAACTTCTCTCTATCTCCCCCAAAGCATCTGAAAATTAATCTGGAAAAGTGTCTTGGTTTTAACATTACACTTCCAGAAACTGGATCCGGTTCCCAAACTATCATCTGTATGTATTTTAATTGTGTGTTTGACCATACCATGATCAGACACTATCAACAACCTGTAAATGAGACACATTAGATCTTTATTAATTAGTTTTGAGACATACCCCCCATCCTGTATTACTATATATGCGATCAAGTCTGATGAAAATAGTTCCCAATGAATTCTTCCACGTAAATTCCTTTTTATTCATATTCAAATGGCGAAATGAATCTACTAGGTGAAAGTCATTATATATATTTTGTAAATTCTCGCTTCCAAACTCGCCGTAACTATCATTACCGCCACATTTATCAAGATTATTGTTGATTACACAATTAAAATCCCCACCCAGAATGTTTGGGTGTTTCCCTTTGAGGTAATAAGTAAGGGAAGAAAAGAATAATTTCCTTTCCTTAGGTATCACTGATGCGTGTATATTGGCTGTTTTAAAACACTGTTTATTAATTTCATTAAGTAATGACAATATACTACCTTCTGAGTCTCGACATTTTTTTAACACAGAAACCATATACGTACCCCTCTAGAACGATTACTTCCAAATGACCAAAAACATTTCCCACCCCATTGCTTCTCCCAAATTTGCAATAAATTTGGAATAACAGTGCGTTTCTTGTAAGAAACATATATCAACACAGTTAGTCTTAAATAATTCTGAAAGGAACTGGGGTTTCTGGCGACAGTGCGGGGTCGAGCAGTCTCTCCGGTAGTGGCCGGTCTGTCTGCATTTCAAGCAGAGAGGCGCTCGGCCAGCTACCGTTACCAACATTTCAAATTTCTGGTTATTTATAGGGTTTGTTACGGTGATTAAGTGGGGGACTGCGTGGCGATCGCCAACCATGGTAACTAGGCGAATGCTTGTGGGGAAATTCTCCAACCCTTTAACTTTGAACATTTCATATTCACTTGCATTTACAATACATTTCTCTCCCATCGCTTTGGCAATGGCACTGGCTGGTATGAATGGGGGCGCCCAGTGGACGCGCGCCGTAAAGCGGGTGTCGTCTACGGAACGCACGCGGAAGCGTCAACCATTAATCTCCAGGGATCCTCGTCTGATCAATTCCTCTCTACATTCAAGGGTATCAACACCCATGTAGTGTGAATTATTTGCCACCTACCTCGCCTTGTTCACGAGGAAGCGCATTGTGGCGGCGATGGTTGATTTCTATTTTTTGTTTATTAATGGGGTTCGTAACAGTGATTAAATGAGGGACTGAATGGCGATCCTCTTGACTAGATCCCTCTTGGACTTTATTTTCGACCCACTCCTCCATCTCTACTACATGTCATAGACTGCCTTAACGTCTTCTACTACGTTTACAATGGGGTGTCTCCCCGATGGTACCGCTCACCCGCTGGTACCGCTCACCCGCTGGTACCGCTCACCTGTTGGTACCGCTCACCCGTTGGTACCGCTCACCCGCTGGTACCGCTCACCCGCTGGTACCGCTCACCCATTGGTACCGCTCACCCGCTGGTACTGCTCACCCGCTGGTACCGCTCACCCGCTGGTACCGCTCACCCGTTGGTTTCGCTTGGCTAGTGTCGGCCGTGTGGCTGATGTTGATGTCACGCGCTGTGTCTGCTCCGAGTCTGGCTCTTCCGTCACACTCACACACCCCCGGTCTCCGTCTGCGCCGTTTCTGCAATAACTGAATTTGTCCTTGCCACATTAGCACAAGTAGCTTTCTTTAAGGCACAACTTTCTGTTGTATGTCCATATTCGTTATGGTGCCTACAAAAGGGAGTATGACAGGCCCGTCTGAAGTGACCTGTCATCTTTCATTTCAGACACAATGGTGGCCTCCCCGGCACTGTCACAAGTTACTCATACTTCTTCCCGTTAAGAGGTTTTGTAATTGTAACAAGATGCGGTAATTTTTTTCTATCACCTACCAACGTAACAATACGTACACCTGTTGCTACGTGTTCATATCCCTCTCTCTTACTCATCTCATACGATACGGTTTCAATGCGGCATTCTGTGCCCATTCCATCAACCATAGCGCCTCGCGGCACAAAGGGCGGGGCCCAGAGCACTCTCGCAGTGAAGCGGGTTGAGTCGGTAGACCTGATCTTGAAATGGCGTTCTTTCACTACAGTTGCTCCGTACATTATTAGTTTATCTCGTATTTCTCTAATATTAACTGCCAAATAATATTTGTTACTTTTGGTAAGTGGTCCTAGTCCAAGGATGTATCCACTTACCTTTTCTTGAAGGGCTTCTTCCAGTCCCTCATAGAAGTCTCTCATGCTGTACCTCCCTGCATCGTATGGCCCTTGTAATATGACCCATGATGCCAACACTTCAAAGGGGAGTGCCCAGTTGACGCGCGTGCCTTAAAACAAGTGTCGTCAACGCACCGTACACGAAAGCGCCGGCCGTTGACCTCCAGTGATCCGCGACGAATCAACTCTTCCGTGTATTCCAAAGTGTCAACACCCATGTAGTGGGTGTTGTTATTAAAAAGCGGACGGAGAGTCACACAGTTACCACCAATCTTTCCGTCTTCTATAGCTTTCTGAGCACACACGACGAACTCTGCATAGTCGTAGATGTGTGTGTCATGTTGTCCGAAAAGGATGACCGCACTGTCGATGACGTCGGTCCATCCCGCTTCCTTCAGTTTAGTTGTGGTCATCGCCGCCAAGACACTGACCAGATACTTTTTTGTCTTTCAATATGTTTATTCACACCAAGTGTATATTACAATATTAGAAGACACGAATAAAACATTATAGTAACGGCTAAATACACACAAAGTAATACAGATTATTGTTTAGTGTCATATATAAAGTGAAAGGCTAGTATTTAACTAGCACATTACTGTTGATGTAAATGTGTAGTAAAGTTCCGGCACCAAATTAAAAACGGTATGTTTTCAACGCATTCACAGTAGCGATTATTAAAAGTAAAAAGTACATAGCATTTTGACAAGATTATGTCATTCAATGTCCATTTTAAAAATCCTGTTTGCTAAATAACTAAAATAATGTCCACTGAAAAGTACATGTGTGTGAATATTTGAGTATGTATGTGAAGGATGGACACAGAGGGCGCGGTACTTGTCAACAATTCTTTCTTTATTGTAGCAAATCTTAGAAAACCCTGTAACAATAACACTGGTGTTACCCATACATATAAATATATACACATATAATAAAACACAGCAATACCTTTACCATAGATACAATTGATATCAATAGACAATCACATGAAGTACCTTAAACTCAACCGTAAATTAAAACACTGTCTAACAGCGCAATACAACCAAGATTCCAACACAACCTTGCTTTGTTGACAACCATTAAACACATCTAGTATAATGTATTCAGTTAGTATAAACATCCATTATAGGTACATAAAACTATCATAATTTATTGTAACAGCTGAACCCATCAGATGTGATAATGTGATGACATCGCTATGATAACAATCAAATACCAAAACAAATACATACACACCCACATTTGGCAACTATAATCCAGAAATACCAAACTCCATCACTACATGTACCTGTCCACAACCAGACGTCAGGAACACACTTCTTGGATACTCCCAAAGCATCAGTTAGAGCTTCACACACACTGTAGAATAAAAGTATTAAACAATTAACACAGTGGCTTCTATCCTAAGTGTCATCAGGCTCATCAGTGCTAACCTCCAGCGACCATCTGGGTGACTACTTCTGAACTCTGACTCGCCGGCTCAATGCCGCCCTCTAGCGAGTATCCTGGTACAATAATTTGGGCTATTACGTAAAGGACAATTCAGCAAACTTCTTACTTTCTGAATTGTCTTTGCGGTCAATAACCGACACCACAACAGTGCTAGGGTGACACTATTAGCTTATAATTCAGGATACATACAAACGATGACAGCATATTATTCCTATGAATAACCGAGATTTCAGGCGGATAAACCATGACATTTCCCCACCACGAGGGACAACGATTTGCAACTGATACAAATCATAATTGTTGGCAAGTTACTATTACAAATTGTCACTGATCACTTGCTGCACTACATCATTTTCAAGATTGGGAATTACATTAGTTGGTCGCAGGTTTATCCCTGTAAATCGTTGGACCACCTACCAGGATGTTTAAGCACACTGCACTGGAGGTGGATAACACCAGGTGGCGTTGAATGAAATAAGTATAGTTCTCATGGCCATGTATAATGTTCACTTTTTTAATGTTCGAAAGTCCATTCAAAGTTGTTGTCGTAAATGTTTATGTCCACAACACTGTGTCGCCACGAAAGTTCTGCGACCATTTCGGCCATGACAGTCGAACACACCACGTAGCCGCACTCAGCCGCTGCCGCGTCAAGGAATGTGCCGCCTTCTAGACACGGGCAGCGACTGTCTCGGTCTGATGCAACGGTAGCCAGCTTCCTCACTGTCAGCGGTGGTTGAAAGTTTATTACTTTCACAAGGCGAGCAGTTTGCCGCTCGACGCACTTTGGGTTACTTTCCGGTTAGCGCACGTTTGTGAAGCGAGCGTCGACGACATGCGAAATGTCCCGATTCTCAGACGTGGCAGGCGCCGTAAGCGCGCTTCTGCGTAGCGAGCAGCAAACGACGTCTCATGCGAATAGAGTGTGCAAGTCTCGCGCGCGAAAACGAGGCTGGAGGCAGTTGGGGGCAGGAGGTCCATATACTCCATGTTAACATATAGGACTTTGTTTTGTTTTGGTCGTAATAATCGAACTGTCCCGAAATAGCGTATTTCAGTTATATTGTCCGAAGGATTATTACAAGCAGGAGCAATGGAACATTTTGCTGGTGACAACGATCACGGAAATCATGGATTTTAATCGATTATTGTGGTGGTTGCCATGGCAATAGCGGCAAGTACTTGTGTTTGGCGATCTTGACTAATAATGAAGAGTGCCAGTTTTCGCGAAGTACAGCCTGTTTGGGCCAAACGTATACATGTGTTATGATTATGTGCGTTTAGACAAATTGTCAGATATAAATGCTTATCGAAACCACAACGTACGACAATGTAAAACACAAATCCCGTAAAAGACACATGCAGCCTAGCATCGTGTCGATTATCTGCATTACGTAAATCGCTATGTGTCTCTGATAGTGTGATAAACTCAATATTAAATAGGACATTTAAGATCAGAAACGTATAACACAAGATATTTATGAACTGTTATCCATCGTTAGGATATTATTCTTGTGTCCAGTCCCCAATTAGTCTCGCTTAGTCCCCAATAAGCTCCAGTCGCGCGGAGTCACTCCATGTATCGTGACCCACTTGCATGCCCTATAGGGCGTGCAAGTCTCGCGCGCGAAAACGAGGCTGGGGGCAGTTGGGGGCAGGAGGTCCATATACTCCATGTTAACATATAGGACTTTGTTTTGTTTTGGTCGTAATAATCGAACTGTCCCGAAATAGTGTATTTCAGTTATATTGTACGAAGGATTATTACAAGCAGAAGTAGTGTAACATTTTGCCGGTGACAATGATCACGGAAATCATGAATTTTAATCGATTATTATGGTGGTTGCCATGGCAATAGCGGCAAGTACTTGTGTTTGGCGATCTTGACTAATAATGAAGAATGCCAGTTTTCGCGCAGTACAACCTGTTTGGGCCAAACGTATACATGTGTTATGATTATGTGCATTTAGACAACTTGTCAGATATAAGTGCTTATCGAAACCACAGCGTATAGCAATGTAAAACGCAAATACCGTAAAAGACACATACAGCCTAGCATCGTGTCGTTATCTGCACTACGTAAATCGCTAGGTGTCTATGATAGTGTGATAAACTCAATATAAAATCGGACTTTTAAGATAAGAAACGTATAGCACAAGATACTTATGAACTGATTTTCCAAGTATTCATCAGTTGGAAGCTACAACTGTCATCCATCGTTAGAATATTATTCTTGTGTCCAGGCCTCAACTAGTCTCGCTTAGTCCCCAATAAGCTCCAGTCGCGCGGAGTCACGCCATGTGTCGTGACCCACTTGCAGGCCCTATTGTCACATTTTCGGATGCCAGACGTGGCGGGTGGTTGTCTTGGAACTGGTTGGCGTCGCTTCCGCGCGCGCTGCGTCTACGCAACTGTCGTTTGAACGACTGTGCACGTCGTCTATTTCAGTTCGTCTGGCACCCTGCCAGCTGGTTGTTTGCCGTACTGAAACACTCGGAATTTCTCGAGAATTCTTACATGTACATAATTATAATGAAGTAGTACATGATTATTATTTAGACTACACAATTCACCAATATTTTACTATGATGATACATATTGAAAGTGGAAAAATTACTTACCAACTTACACATATTATATACGATTTTTACATTATAATCACTGACTTTCACTGTCTTTCTGTCGTGTGGCCGTATGTTTGGTGGTGCCGACAGAAAGGCGTAGTGCATTTTATTCTCATGTGCCCTATACATTTGAGGCATAAAGGGGGCGTCCAGGCACGGGGACAAGGCATTCCCAATACTCCCCTGTATCTGGATCACACACACTTAACAAATGAGGAATATAACGACGTTCCTAACCCCTGTGGCCACGCCCTGAAAACCTGGGGCGGTACTTAGCTCGTTTTTAACATACTTAACTTCTGGGTTAAAAAAAACCTCAACGCCTCTGCAATATCGTCGTTGGTGACGAACACTGGGGCCCTGTGAATGCTGGCCGTGAAATCTCGCTCATCCGCAGACTTAATTCTAAAATGCTTGCCTTCCCCAGAAGTGTTCCTCGGGCAAGCAGCGCTTCCTTAACTTCCGGTGTACCGAGAGTGACATACCATTCGTGGTTCCGGTTGAGTGGCCCTAGCGCCAGTACAGCTGTACTTACCGCTCCCGTTCCGAAGGTTGCATCCATGCTTTCACGGAAATCGCTTTGCTCATAAGGTCTGCCACCGTATGGTCCGGTTAAGATCAAGACTGCCTGTTTCAGTCGGTCCCTGGAATCTCAGAGATTGACGTTCATCATCGCTGCTAATCTTCTGGCTAAAATAAAGAACAGATACTTTTTTGTCTTTGCAAATTGTTTATTCAGAAAACATCGCATATTTCCAGTTAAAGCCGCGATGTCCGAACAAACACCGGCATGTAATACATGAAAGTGGCGTGTGGAAACTTAAGTTTCATATATCATTGTTGCGTGTTATGCTGCTAGGTGGTTTTTATTTCCATTGGTCTTACGCTTCTTTCTATGTTTCCCCTTTACAGTCTGCTAGTCCCCGTCTTGCCCGTCTGTCTCTCCCTCCGTCACCGGTCGCGTAGTTGCTGTGGGGGCGGAGCGAGTTGTGACGTGACCCCCGTCGCGTCGCATTCGGTCTGACCGGCCGCGGTGCCTCGGTGTCCCCTAGCGTGACGTTCATACTTACCTTGGCTAAGATCTAAGAACAGCTACTTTTTTCTTTTCAATGTTTATTCGTATCAAAAATTATATATACACAATAATACCAATACGAATTAAACATTATGTGAACTGAATGTTATACATATTTATATTGAATATAGTTATTTTATTTAAACAAATTGCGAGCAGTACAAATACATTATACGTTTGTATAATATTTTATTGTAACAAGTGATTATATTCACTTTTTTAATCATAATTGTTCGGCTTTACGCCACTGCACGCAAATCGGAGTCACTGACTGGTGTTTGCACGTATTCGCATATGGGGACCAACGTTCAGCGATTTTTCACGTCGTGTGTTGTGTGGCTGGCGGGAACGATTCGCAAAGTTGCCGGTCGAAATCGAACGTTTGAAGAAGGCGGGAATGATGCACTGTGTGTCAGTCGGGCATTCCGCCAGTGCGTGGTTGTGTTGTTGGCGGGAAAGGTGCGGCGTTTCATGAACGGTTGGCGTGACAGGCGACTGCTTTGCGGTGTTTTACCGCGCGCGCGGCTTCAGCAGAGTTGAAGTTACATTCATAAAACAAGTGACAGTGTTTCAACGCGTGTCTTGCACAAATGACTCTTAGCATTTCTGCTAATATTGGGTTTATATAACACATTTTGGTGGGTAGAATCTGGTGGGCCATACGCCAGGCAAGATCCCTGTAACGTGGATCGACAAAATTACATTGGATTCAAGTCCAAATTTGGGTAAAGTCAAGTGTCGGGTGGACACTTAAAACCCGCGGTACCAATGTCCGTATCTCTACAATATTAGAATAAATAAATAAATGTTGTTGTAACGGCTTCTTGCGTGATAAAGTTTGGACATAGTTTCTCGAACGCCAGTTCATAATACGTAGGAATTGTATCAGAGTGCAGAATTGTAAGGGATGCGAAGGAGGAGACGTACCTTCTTAGATGTATTAAAGATAATGAGAAATTTTACATACATCTGGTGACCCAGGTAAAGGAATGACTGTGATCATTGGGTCAGAACGGATCCTGTGAGCGAAAGGCTCAATGCATAAAAGTGTAATAGTGGAGACACTACGCCCCTGTCTCACATGCACAATACCGGAAATTCCATCCCAATAAAACCATTGTCAAGAACACTAGAATGGATATCTGTGTAGAACAATTTAACTATCGATATAAAATTAGGACCAAAACCAAAACTATGTAAGACATTAAATAAATATGCTTGAGATACCCTGTCGAAGGCTTTTGATTGATCTAAGGAATTAATTGCTGTATCAGTGTTTTTATTGTTGGCATATTCGATTAAATTCTTTATTAAATGTAAATTATCTTGGATTTTTCAACCTGGTATGGAGCAGGTTTGGTCCGGGTGAACAATTTCTTCAAGGACCTTAGACAACCTTAAATATAACGTTTTGGACAATATTTTGTAATCGCAATTTAATAATGAAATAGGGCGCCAGTTTGACAATTGGTCAGCATTTTCTTTATCTTTACAAATTAGTGTGATAGGCACTGTCGCTGAGATAGCGGCAATGTCCCATCAAACCAGACTTGGTTTATCAATTTGAGAAAGGCTTTCCCGATAAAAGGAAATGCGAATGTATAAAACTCTGCTGGTAACTGTCGGGCCCAGGAGACTTATTATGCTACATTTGTTTCAATGCTCCGGTGCATTCTTCTAAAGTAATTGCGCCTTCACATAGATCGGAACTTTCCGTACTTAATTTAGGGATATCATTCAAGAAATATTTATGTAACGAATTATCAATAGGCTTATAGTTATACAATGTCTTGTAAAATGTTGTACATTCTTCTATGATGCCGTTGTTTGTTATATTGGTTCCCCGTCGTCATTTGTTAACCTTTTAATGTACTTATGAGATGCTGTTTTCTTTTTTGTAGGACAAACACTTGCTGATTTTTCGTTGTTATCTAACCATTTAGTTTTAGATATAATGTTCTTTAAAAAATTCATTTAAGTGGTCTAACACATCCTGACCTCGATGGTGTTTAGGGAATTCTTCCATGTATATATTTTTTTAAGTTTGTTTAAACCGAAAAGCATCAACCTTATTTAAATCATTATACATTGTTTGGAGGTTTTCGCCTCCGTATTCTCCGTAAATGTTATTCCCTCCTCTCTGGTCTAAATGGTTGTTTGTTAACAGTTAAAGTCTCATCCCATGATAATGGGGTGGTTACCTGTAAGCTAATTTAGCATATTTATAAAGAAAGTTTTCCTGTCTTTGGGTATGACAGGGGCATATATATTAATACATTTAATATAGTAATTATTTTCAAATTGGATTTGTCATCATCATCATCATCATCATGCTGTCGGTCGCAATGCGACAAAGACTGCTTCCATCACTTGACTATTGCTCTATATTTATCTCTGCCGTGAGAGTGATGTCCATGTGTCGGTCTTTACGTCTCTCAGCTTCAGGTTTCTCTTGATGTTATCCTTGAACCGGAGACGAGGGGCGCCCTCTCTTTCTGTGACCAGAAGACAGTTGAGAGTAAAGAACCTGCTTTAGTAGCCTGTCTGGTGACATCCACTGGAGATTCTTTCTGATCATCCATTGATGGCAGCCCTGTCCGTTCGAGGATTTCCTTGGTGGTCACTTTGTCCATCCAGGTTATCTTCATGATCGAACGTAGATGTCGCATCATGAATGCATGCAGCTTTTTCACCTGTCGTCTGTATACTGTCCAGGCCTCGGCTCCATATATGTAGGAGGGTGGACAGGACCATTGCATAGTATATCTTGCCTTGAACCCGCATGGACAGATGGTGGTTGTTCCAGAGTCTCTGGCGTAGTCGGCTGTAAGATGCACTAGCCTTGGCCATCTTCCTCTGTATTTCATCGTCAATGCATCCATTACTTGATATAGTGCTTCCGAGGTAGGTGAATTCCAGAACAGAGTTCAGCTTGTTTCCATAACCATCAAATCCTCCTCTCGGGTTTTTGTAGAGTTGGGTTGGTACAGCACGTCGGTTTTCTTGATGTTAATCTTCAGGCCGAACTTCCTTGACGCATCGGAGAAAGCATCCACTATCTCTTCAGCAGAGTGTGCAACCAGTGCACTGTCATGGGCGAATAGCAGCTCTCTCATCAGTGTCCGAGTAGACTTGGTCTTCGCTCTGAAGTGTGCGACGTTGAATAGGTCAGGGTTCTGTCTGGACTATATGTAGACGCCATCCCCCATGCTCATAAGAAACTATTGAAAGCTTTCGATTGGTCTAATGAAATTATTGCAGCCAGCATATCTTTATCATTCACATATTGAATTAAATTCTTAATTAAATGTACATTATCTTGAATCGTGCGACCCGGCACAGAGCACGTCTGGTCCGGGTGCACGATTTCATCCAATACATTTCTTAACCTTAAACACAATACTTTTGATAAAATTTTGTAATCACAGTTTAACAACGATATAGGGCGCCAGTTGGATAATAAATCGGCTTTACTTTTATCTTTACAAATTAAAGTTATAAAACACGTCTTTGTGATATGGGAAGTGTCCCTTCTAACCAAACCCTGTTGATACGTTTTACAAAAGACTGACCAATAAAAGGAAATGCAAAGGCATAAGTTTAATGGCCTGTCTACACTCATCAATAGTAATTACACCTTCACATTCATCACAACTGTCTTCACTTAGTTTCGGTATATCATGAAGAAAATAGTCATCTATTGAATTATCAATTTTTTTTTTACTATACAGGGTTTTATAATAATGAGAACATTCTTCTTTGATGCAATCGATCAATGTACAAGTAACAACTTCTCCCTTATTGGTTTTTAAAATGTTGATACATTTATCATTAGCTGACTTTTTCTCCTTTTGTAAAAAAAAATCTCGTATGTTTCTCGTTATTCTCTAAAGATGTAGCCTTGAATCTGATTTTGGCGCCTTCCAAAAACTTTTCATTTCAATTGTCAACCACGGCTTGTGCCTGTTTGATTTTATTTGATTATTGTTCCCCCATCTCTTTCGTCGAGTCTGATTAAATTCATTAAATTCCTTTTAGCTTCCTTTAATTATTGACGATGTATAAGTGATAATCTTATAGAATGGGTAATAATACAATTTCGAAATTGCATTTTACAATCCTCCCACCTCTCTGCATTTTGATCAGACGCCGAATCTAAACATTCCCACACATTTGTTAAATCTTCCTGAAAATTGATCTCTTAAATTTTACTATTACATATCCAGTAACCTGGACCAATTTCCGTGTCACCTAAAATCATATTCATTTGTACAATATAGTGATCTGAAACAGACTGATTTACAGGTTCATGCATTACAGAGTGTACATTATTTAATAGAGATTCAGAAATGTAGAATCTGTCTAAACGACAACATATTGTATTTAATGACTTTTTCCAAGAATAAATTTTTTTCTGAGGATATACCTGCCAGGTTCCGCCGCCATCGTCGGGGGACACCCCGCCGGAGCAATCGTCCGACAGCATGTCCTCCTGGACGGCAGCAGGAGACCGGGGTGAGCCGCAAGGCGAGCGACCCTCGATCCTCGCCGTTAGTAGGTGTCCATCTCCCACATCAGGTTAGGGGTTGCCCGCGACAGGAGAACCCTCGATCCTCTCCTTCGGTGGGAGTACTCCCGCCTCCGGTAACGGGTCTCCTGGCGGTACGGGAGGACCCTCATTCCTCTCCTTCGGCGGGATTTCTTCCGCCTCCGGTAAGGGGTCCTCCGTAGAGTTGACTGGGTTGTCTTGACTAGCAGGAACAACTTTTCCACCCTTCTTGCCTATTTTGTTCATGGCTATCGTCCTTTTTTGTTGCAGATGTCAACAGTGCGGCGGCCACTAGCAGTGACCACATGATCGGGGGAAATGTGGACAAAGTTGGGACAGAGACAGAAAAAGTGAAAAGTTGACCGAGCAGATGAAAAAGGCACTTAAACTGATGTCGCCGGTGGCACAATTCACTCGGGAACATTCTTATAAGACTGGACTGAGTATATGTCTCAAAATCCAATATTAAGTATGTTTCTAAAGTGTCTCATCAGCACATCATTGATAAAATATCCAGCCACGATATGGTCCAACTGACATTAAACATAAAAGCAGACGAGGACAAAGAAACTGGACCAGGGTTCTGGATATGTAACACAAATACTCCGGGTTTAGACGCCCGATCGTACCTTTATATAAAGTACAGGTAAAAACAGAGTTGGTCTAATGACCTAACTACCATCGGGTTTAGACGCCCTCCCGTATCTTAAAAAAAAATACGGGAAAAATACTTTTGGCCCAATGACCTAACTACCATCGGGTTTAGACGCCCTCCCGTATCGAGTTCTTCCACGCCAATCGTAAGCAGCACGCGACAGCGGTCAACGGTCTGTCGCCACCGCCTGCGCGAGCTGTTCGTAACACGCCTCGTCTCGCCCGGATCCTACTCAAACCGTCGCCTGCCCCGCTGAAGCGCGATCTAAACAAGCGCCACCGCGCTCGCCCGTCAACAAAGCCGCGACACGCGACAGAACGTCCGCAACGCCGCCGCTCCAGTCGCGCGCCGCGCATCGCCTCGCCTCGCTCGTCAACCGGCGATCGCATGCGCGCGCGCGTCAAGCGGCACGCGTTTCGCGCCAAGCGCACAACGTCGCCCCCCCCGGCGCCTCGCTCGCCAACCGGCGACCGCTGGGTCGCGCGCGCGTCAAGCCTCTCGCATCTCGCGTTCCGCGTTCAAGCGCACAACCCCCAACGACGCAACTTTGCCCGCCGCACCTTGCTCGCCAGCAGGTGATCGCCGGGGCGCGTGCCAAGTTGCCGGCACCGCCACGCTGCGCTGCGCTTGTTGACGCACGCCGTGACGCGAGTACCGAAGGCACCCAGCGCCCCAGTCACCGTCGCGGGACCGCCTCGCTGCGATGCCGGTGCATACGCCAAGATGTCACAGTACGCGCGCACACCGTCGACCACTCCGTTAGAACCACGGATGGTGCCACACCGCACGCTGCCTCGTGAGTTACCACGCCGCAGTGAGCGCCGCAGTGAGCGCCGCAGTGAGCGCCGCAGTGAGCGCCGCAGTGAGCGCCGCAGTGAGCGCCGCAGTGAGCGCCGCAGTGAGCGCCGCAGTGAGCGCCGCAGTGAGCGCCGCAGTGAGCGCCGCAGTGAGCGCCGCAGTGAGCGCCGCAGTGAGCGCCGCAGTGAGCGCCGCAGTGAGCGCCGCAGTGAGCGCCGCAGTGAGCGCCGCAGTGAGCGCCGCAGTGAGCGCCGCAGTGAGCGCCGCAGTGAGCGCCGCAGTGAGCGCCGCAGTGAGCGCCGCAGTGAGCGCCGCAGTGAGCGCCGCAGTGAGCGCCACAGTGAGCGCCACAGTGAGCGCGCGCGAGCCAAGACGCCCGCACTACACCATCAGCGTCACAGACATTGCGGCCGCACAGTCGTGTCCCGTCTGAGAAGGACACCGAGGTGCATATGACACCCGCAATGCGCACCTCTCCACCAGGGAATTAATCCTTGACAATATAAAGGCGTTCGAACCATGAACTTGAATAAGCCAATCTGAATCTATTAGGATACAAAAATGCTACAATTTATGCAGGAACACTACATTACTTGTCCACGAGTGGTATTGTACCGTGCATACAGCAACGGCAAAGCAGACGTTGTTAGCCCGAGGGACGCTTAGCGTGAAGGGCAAACAGTTTAAAGTAAAGTCGGCGGATAAATGCCAGTTTACTGCATGCGTTCATTGGACGCCCGTATTCGTTACCAATGCCGACATTGTCGAATCGTTACAGTTTTACTCCCCGCAGGTTAAAGCCATCCGGCATGAAATGTCCACCACCCCCGGGTTCGAGAAGGTGGTGACCGGCGTTAGGCTGGTAGAGTTTGTAGGGGATAGGACCGTATTACACCACCTTTTCTCAGTTTGCTACCCTGAGTGTCAGGAATGGTGGGACCTGAAGTGTAAAGGTACAGGACATCTACGAAAAACACTGTAAGACACCTTTTTGTCGACAACACCAACAGTACGGGCACTCCAGCGAGAGATGTAGCGCCGAAAAGGCGAAGCTTGGCAGCTACGCCCTGTAGCCGGTCTGACCGAACGTGACGCGACGGGGGTCACACCCCAATTTGCCCTACTGTGACAACAACACGACCAGGGACGGAGACGGATACGGAAGGACAGGACGGAGACTGGCAGACGGTGAGGAGACGGAACAGGAAAAAACGACGAACAACGGGGGACAAAAGTAAGGGAGCCGACACTGAAGGGGTAGTGCCCCCCCCCGTCCACCTAGCGCGAGCAGCCCTGTCTCTGAGTTCGGACTCAGACCGCCTAACGGTAGACAGTAGTATGGAATCGTATAACTAATTAAATCTTTCACAGGCGAAATAAATATCACTAGCATAAATTGTAGGGGGTTAGGGAATTGGCGAAAGCACCAGTTCCTCTCTGAGTTTTTTTGCAATAAACAAGATAGACATTTGTTTATTGCAAGAAACTCATGTCTCTTCAAAATTTACCGCAAATTCATGGGGAAAACAATGGGGAGGGAAGTGTTTTTGGTCTTTTGGCACCACGCGTTCGAAAGGGGTGGGAATTTGGTTTAAAGGGGGTTTGAAATTCAAAATTGTGCAACAAAAATAGAGACCCAGATGGAAGATTACTGTCCATTCTGGTTAAGTTTGACAATAATTACTATATCAAAATTATCAATTTATATGCTCCTGTCGTCCCCAAAGATAGGAACAATTTCTTCACCAATATATTACAATATTTAACGGGTATTCACCCTATAATCATGGGGGGGAATTTTAACTGCGTTATAAACAATAACTTAGATAAGAGGGGAGGAAATAATGTTTACGGGGAATATGGGGGAAAAAACTCCAAACAATTTGTACCGATCTAAAAATGACAGACGCGTTCCGTTTTAAACACCCAGTTATTACAGTTATTACAAGAAACTCGTGTTGCTTCAAAATTTACTATCCACCCGAAGACACCACTCGTTGTTCTTGGCCAGTGGCCCCAAAGAAACAAAGTATCCACTTATCTTGGCCTGCGTCTGCAGCACCATCTGGACGGCAGCGAGGAACTCCGCGTAATCCCCCACCTGTTTCAAGTATGCTACCCGGAGGAACACGAGGCATGGTATTGTTTGCTGACGGTGCCGGGCCGCCCTCCCCTCTGCCTTAAATGCAAAGGCATAGGCCATGTCCGTAAAAATTGCAAGACCCCCTACTGCCGTCACCACCAGGCCTATGGGCACACGAGCGAGTCTTGTAGTGCCGAAAAAGCCAAACAGGCAAGCTACGCTAACGCAGCCAGGGTAGGGGGGGGGAACAGACCCACTGCCATTCCCTGACACGGATACAGACGACGAGGAAACCACGGGACTAGGAGCTTCACCGACATTGAGACGGAACGGGACAGTGACGGTTGACCGGGCACGACCGAGCAGGTTGACCGGCGCCGACCCGCCGATACTAAAGTATTAACACTCAGACTGAGAAAAGTAATAGGCGAAATTGTCCACCCCGACCAGACGTGTTCGATACCGGGTAGAACAATAAATGATAACATTCATCTAATTAGAAACTTAATAGAATACTTAAACAGCAAAAATATTTCGGCAGCGATCGTCTCGCTAGACCAATCTAAAGCCTTTGATCGGGTCTCACACGACTATCTAATTAATACTCTAAATGCCTTTGGCTTTAAGCCACATTTCATCTCATTGATTAAATTATTATATACACAAATTTATTCGAAAGTCCTTGTAAACGGACACATGTCCAAAAGCTTTACCATCGGCAGAAGTGTGAGACAAGGTTGCAGCCTGTCCCCATTACTATATGTGCTGTGCATGGAGCCCTTTGCCCATAGGATTCGCACGGACCCTATGGTCAAAGGGGTCCCGCTGCCAGGCACCACCGAGGTAGCAACGGTGTGTCAGTACGCCGACGACACAAACCTTTTTATTACAAAGGTCAATTCGATATACCACATTCTGAAAATAGTCGAAAAATACGAACAAGTCTCAGGCGCCTTATTAAATAGAGAAAAAACCTTTGGGATGTGGGTAGGACGCTGGCGAGGCCGTATGGACCAGCCAGCGGACCTCCACTGGTCCAGCGACCACCACAAATTTTACGGACTATATCTAGGGTCCGAAGAGTCGGAAAAAATTACATGGGACAAAGTAGTGTCAAAGTTAGAAAAATGCACTAAATTATATAGTGGGAGGGATTTATCCTATAGAGGTAGAAGTGTCATTATGCAGGTAGTTTTCTGCAGTACTATTTGGTATACGGGTAGTCTCCTTCTAATGCCAGCATCCATCAGGAGGAGAATAGAGAAGACCCTATTCTCTTTCTTGTGGAAACACAAACATGAGGCCCTCAAACGAAACACACTTTATAATAGTTTCCAAGAGGGCGGTTTAAATATAACTGATGTTAAGACCAAACTAGATGCTTTCTTAGTAAAGCAAGTCATTACAATAATTAAAGGCCACGACGCTAAGTGGATTTTCCTTGCGATATACTGGCTGGGTCTCCACATTCGACAATATGTGCCGGCCTACGCCAGTCTATCCATTCCACACGCAGAGAAGATACCTCGGTATTACCAATACGCTCTGCTGTTATTTCGCAAGTTTGAAAAGCTTTCCCCCCGTTTCATGAACCAGCAAAAACTTACAACCAAATTTATCTATTCTAAATTACTACAACCAACTTTAGTAGCACCTAGATGTATAAAACTTTACCCAACCATAAATTTTTCACAAGTTTGGCCTCGTATACAATGCGAATTCGTGGACCGCAACTACAGAGACTTGGCGTGGCGAATTGCCCACCAAATCCTCCTGCTGTATAGATACCACATTAGCCGAAACACTAAGTGCTATCTATGCAAGCGGGCAGTAGAAAGCATTTCACACTTGTTTTATGAATGTACTATTTTAAATGGCCTGTGGCATCTTGTCGAACTTATTTTGTTCAAATTAACTGGCAGTCGTGTGATTATCACACTGAATGCAATAAGATTTCATATATTTAAAGCACATCCGTTCGAAAAGTACAATGAACTACTAGTATATTTAATCAATAATTTAAAATACTGCATTTGGACAGTCCGTAACTTATCAAAATTTGAATTTAAAAAGGCGACAACTTTGGGTATAAAAACACTATTCATTAGTACGCTGTCGCGTAGAATTAAAGTAGATTCCAGAAGATTTAATAGCCAAACCTTTAACAGTTATTGGTGCAGAGATAATGCTGTAACCAATGCAGACGGAGATGCCATAAAGCTATTAAATAGACTGCACCCGCCGTAAATTGTATATGATATTTGAAGAGTACTCTGCAAGGTAGAAGCATAAGGGAAATTACCCCCGCTCCCTCAGAACAAACTCACAAATATGTATGTATAACAATAATGTCACGAACCGGTTTCGACGCCGTCCCGTACTGTGGTGTGTATGCATGTGTATGTGTGTGTATGCGCATGTATGTGTGTGTATGTATACATATGTATATATGTATGTATGTGTATATGCACACAGTACCGGAAAAACAAAATCCAGTCTTACTGGCCAATTACCCGGTTTAGACGCCGTCCTGTACTGCTATAAGCAGCACAGGTAAAAACTTACCATAGTCCAACGACTAAACAATCACTGGGTTTCGACGCCCTCCTGTACCGTTGTAAACAGTTCATGTAAAATAGAATGGGCCAAATGGCCCACACATCGTTGGGTTTAGACGCCCTCCCGTACTAGAAATAGTACGGGAAAAAACAGAGTACAGTCTAGCGACCAAACAATTACTGGGTTTCGACGCCCTCCTGTACCGTTATAAATAGTACAGGTAAAACAGAGTGAATCAATAGCTCAGTACTGCTGGGTTTAGACGCCCTCCCGTACCTTTATGAAAGGTACGGGAAAAACAAAGCCAGACAAATGGGAAACCATTATCGGGTTTAGACGCCCCCCATACTTTTGTAAAACAGTACGGGAAAACAAAGCGGTAAAACGGTCAACACCCTCGGGTTTAGACGCCCTCCCGTACTTTTGTAAAAAGTACGGGAAAAACAGAGCCGGCAAAGGGTTTAACCATCGTTGGGTTTAGACGCCCTCCCGTACTTTTGTAAATAGTATGGGAAAAAACAGCCGGCAAACGGTAAAACCATCTTCGGGTTTAGACGCCCTCCCGTACTTTAAAAAGTACGGGAAAAAATAGCCGGCAAACGGTAAAACCATCTTCGGGTTTAGACGCGCCCCCGTACTTTTGTAAAAAATACGGGAAAAACAGAGCCGGACAAGGGTTTAACCATCGTTGGGTTTAGACGCCCTCCCGTACTTTTGTAAAAAGTACGGGAAAAACAGCCGGCAAACGGTAAAACCATCGTTGGGTTTAGACGCCCTCCCGCACTTTTTACAAAAGTACGGGAAAAAAATAGCCGGCAAACGGTAACACCATCTTCGGGTTTAGACGCCCTCCCGTACTTTAAAAAGTACGGGAAAAAATAGCCGGCAAACGGTAAAAACATCTTCGGGTTTAGACGCCCCCCCGTACTTTTGTAAAAAGTACGGGAAAAACAGAGCCGGACAAGGGTTTAACCATCGTTGGGTTTAGACGCCCTCCCGTACTTTTGTAAAAAGTACGGGAAAAACAGAGCCGGCAAATGGTAAAACCATCGTCGGGTTTAAACGCCCTCCCGTACTTTTGAAAAAGTACGGGAAAAACAAAGCGCTAAAATGGTTGAACATCTTCGGGTTTAGACGCCCTCCCGTACTTTTGTAAAAAGTACGGGAAAAACAGAGTCAGCAAAGGACCAAACCATCGCTGGGTTTAGACGCCCTCCCGTACTTTTGTAAAAAGTACGGGAAAAACAGAGCCGGCAAATGGTAAAACCATCGTCGGGTTTAGACGCCCTCCCGTACTTTTGAAAAAGTACGGGAAAAACAAAGCGCTAAAATGGTTGAACATCTTCGGGTTTAGACGCCCTCCCGTACTTTTGTAAAAAGTACGGGAAAACACTTTCGTAGGGTTCAGACGCCCTCCCGTATCTTTAACAAATACGGGAAAAATACTCTCGACCAAATGACCTAACAACCATCGGGTTTAGACGCCCTCCCGTACTGCCTACCTTAGGCAGTGCGGGTAAAACAGAGCCGAGACGGCACATCACAGGCAACAAAGGCCGTATACCTACCACCGCACTCGTACTATACCTGCATGCTTTCTAGAAGTTCCAGAACTCTACAAAGAAGAACTCAGTCGGCCTTTCCTACGCCAGCCACAAGACAGCAGGCGACAGAGGTCAACGACCTGTCGCAAACGTCCGCGCGAGCGATTGCGCAATACGACTCGCCCGCCCAGAACTACTCCAACCGCCGCCTGCCCCGCTGAAGTGCGAGGTAAACAACCGCCTCCACGCTCGCCTGTCAACAGAGACGCGAGAGAACGCCCGCAACCCTGTCGCTCCAGTCGCACGCCGCGCATCGCCTTGCTCGCTGTTACAAGACCGCTGGGGCGAGCGCGCAAAACTCGACGCCGCAACGTCGCCTGTAACGCCACATTCGCCAACCGTCACGCCGCCGTCACGCTGAGTCCGCCGTGCCATAGCACGCCACCCACTCGTCCCGCCGCTTCACGCTCGACCGGCGACACACGCCGCGCACGCGTCTTCCCACGCCGCGGAAGCCGTACCACCGTCGCCAAGCACCGCCGTAGCCGCATACCGCGAACGCAAGCGGTCGTTTCGAAGACGCCGCTCGAGGCCGTCACACCGCGTCGTGGCCACCCGGGGACGCTCGCAGCCGTAGCCGTAGTCGCGCGCAGGGCTGACACCCGTCCGACAGCGTGCGCAAGCCGATAGCGAGTCGCCGCCACCTGCCACGCGACCAGCCACGCACCTCGTCTCGCCGTGTAGGGAGCAATCGCCACGTCACGCCACTCGTCCGGGGAGCGACAATGCCGCAAGGCGCACGCAACAACCACCGGTGCGCCCGCAGCCCCAAGCCGCCCGTTTCAACCCGAGTTGCCAATGTGAGCGGCAGCGTCGCCACGAGCGCGCGCCAACCGCTGGCGCGGCCGCATCCCGCCTTAAGAATGCCGTCGGCTCTCATCGAGCCCGGGACATTTTGCGAGCAAGCCAGACCGCCCGGTCCACGGTCGCTGCGTCCCATCTACATACCTACATGCCTTTAAATAAAGCTTATGAATATCCCCATGAACCCTTCTAAAAGACAGGGGTACACTGTTGACTTTATATCCGAATAAGGAACATTCATTAATTCGATTGTTGGTTACATACAGGGTCCCAACGACAACTTGCATTAAAAGGCCGTACGGTAGGATACCGGACTGGAGAGCGCCGCATACCGGACGCACCAAGGACGAGCCCCACCACGGGACATACCGGACGCATCTTTCTCTAACATGTAAATATTTTAAGACATGTATGATCTGCCTATTTATCTTATGCCTATGCGCACTACATATTTATTTTGTATATACGTTACTGGCATGTAAATCCTGTCTACCCAGTTCCATTCCCCCTTA
The DNA here is from genome assembly GCA_025642075.2 of Ridgeia piscesae. Lineage (NCBI taxonomy): Eukaryota > Metazoa > Annelida > Polychaeta > Sabellida > Siboglinidae > Ridgeia > Ridgeia piscesae. The sequence goes on from JAODUO010000279.1 coordinate 480,425, forward strand.
TTTTTCGACACCCTTTTACACAATCACTTATACCAACGGATATCAGCCTGTCATATAAATATGATTTACTAAATATGAAGTCTGATATCCTCCGAAAACCCGGAACACTACCGACATAGCAGGATATATCCAACAATCTGCGTCACAACATCACCCATTTCATACCATCGTGGTGGGAACGGCGCGGAGGGTACCGCGAAGGTGGCGCCCCCCGTGCAGAACCCACCGCTAAGCCACTACAGAGGCCTAGCGGCCCGTAAGCTACCGCACATCAACAGTAGTCACCCTCATCTGACAATACGATAAGGACCAATGGGGTTATAAAAACCCGCAAGTCCGAGCCACCATAACGAGCGGAATACGGATAAAAATATGCTATGAAGGGATTTTTCCCCCCAAATTCACCCCCACTTTTAACTAGCGAACACAATAGGACAGGAATATACCCAAACACGTATAATACAAGTTAATGCGCCAAGCGGCGACCATGTCATGGATAATATGCATGCCGGTGTTTATTCGGGCATCGATCTTTTACTTGTATATAGCGATGTTATGCCGAATAAACGATATGAAAAGACAAAAAAAAAGTATCTGTTCTTATCAGCTTAATATCTGATACGTTCCCCACTGGGGAACTTCGATATTAAACTGATTTTTGGAACTGGGAGAAGATGCAGGAGCTTGCTCCGACTTCTCCACGGGTTGGCCCGGTATTGCAGTACCTCCGGGATCGGCCCACTCCCAACCGGGAGAAATCAACTACAACAATTCATTCCTTCACTCTCTGTTTTCTTGGCTTCTCTTCGCGCTTCGCTCGCTTGCCACCTACTTACCCATTCTTCTTTCAATTGTTCCTTTTGATCGGATTTGTAGTCGCTCGCTCGCACTTCTTGGAGTCAGTTCCTTTGTTTTGCTTTGCAGCCATGACAATATACGATTGGATTACGCATTGACGTGACAACGTCACACAATATAGTGACGCGACTGGCCGGCCAGGCAGGCGTCTTCAGTATGCGGCGCCGGCCGGCCTGGCAGCGGACGCTGTGCAGCAGGGAACGCTGTGTGGTAAGTGTGACTCTACTATCCTATCTACGCTATGCTGCCTGTTTTGCATTGCATGTAATTGCATGGCACTTGTCATTGATATTGCAAAGGATTGCTTAAGAGTGCGGTCTTGTGCGATTGACTAACATGTGTGTGTCTGTAGTGAAATTACCCGTCAAAACGCCGTTCCGTCGATTCGCCACGGTTGAAGAAGATCAAAGTGTAGTTATGTTTCCTTGTATCGATTCCAGGTTAACTTTTTGTATCATAGTAGAAAGCGGCGACCATGTGTTGAAACAATGTTGCAAAGGTGTGCCTTTGAACATAGTTTTGAAGATGGCGACGTTGGCTGCGAAGCGTCCTTCGCCGTCGGAGTGGAAGGCAATGAGGAGAAGGTGTGTGATTTTGTACGGTCCGATGGAGGGCCGTATGTATTTCCGTGATGATTTTTTAACCGGTTTGCAGGAAATTTTTCCTGGTTGTGTAAAAGAGCAGGTGTTATCTTTTGGGCCTTTGAGTAGGAACAACGAGTGGTTCCTCTGTTGTAAGACGGATGCGGCGAAGGACCTGTTGCTGGCGTCAGGTCAGTTGTTGGTAAAAAAGTATATATTTCGTGTACGGTCAGCTGATCGCGACCAGTTTAAGGCGCGGATCCACTGGGCGCCGCCGTACTTGCCCGATGAGGTGATCACGAGTTTTTTGTCTAAATATGGGAAAGTACATGCGATCAATTTTGAAATGTGTTTGAGTAAGGGTTTTGAGGGTGTGAGGACGGGAGTTCGGTCGGTGGTAATGTCCGGGCGGAAACAAGATATTCCGCACATTATACCGTTATTGCATGAAGGTGACAAGTCGGAGCTCCT
>JAODUO010000280.1:0-40000 GCA_025642075.2 Ridgeia piscesae
GAAAGGATAACAAAGAAGAATAGTCAAGTTTTAGGAATATATATTGATAAACACTTAACATGGAAAAAACATATAAATATAATCAGTTCTAAGATATCTAGAGCATTTTTGCAATTAACAGAATGAAACATTTTTTGCCACATAATGCTTTAAAAACTCTCTATTATACTTTAATTCAAAGTCATCTAACTTACGGTATACAAGCATGGGGAAATGGAAATACGCGCAACTCCCAGTACAACTCCCTGGATGGATCACAGGGATGTCGTACCTTGTTAACTGTACGACTATATTTGCCGCAGATGACACCAAATCTCTTCCACATACTTCTGTTTGCAGAACCCATGTAATAGTCACAGCAACTGCCTGTAATCCTATAGCTGATGCACGCTTGATGATACCTATGGACATAGCTTTCAGGGCAGTCCCATTGACAGAGTTCCCAGTGTAATGATAGTCTACAATTTGTTTCCACCGAATTGTTACATCACCAAACATAAAAAACGAGACCATGCGTATCACTGCCAGTATGACATGGTAGGGTAACATCCCTAGTAATCTACCACCACTTTGTGTCAAATTTAACACTGGGTGTAATTGTCATTTCAACTAAGGTTAAACAACACTCGCATTCTGTTGGTTTCCTCTGCTGCACTTTCAACTGTAATAAATTAAATACTGCATCTGTACAGGGTTTAAACACAACACCCTGCATTTTTCTCCGCAGCGTGCGCAATGACGACAAGGGAAACTGTTGCTGTAACAACTGCTCATATCCAGTAGACCCACATGTGAAACGCAACTGCAAGGCTTTCTTAACAGTAATAGCACCCCATTTGCTACCACGCATGTTTTTTCTCCCAAGTGCATTTAGCTGATCATCAGTAAATATTTGTTTAATGAAGTCATGCACTTTGCATGGTTACTCATTAATGATGTTTTCTCCGGTTTCTTACGCTTCACTTGTTTCTGTAGTAGTTTCATTTTTATCTGCATGAAGTTTTCGCTATGATTTGCTAGCTCATCACGTGGTTGCAATATACGTCAGGGCATGGCTTAGTTTCACTTTTGTCACCTACAACATAATTAAATGTTATGCAATTACTAATTAGCTTGAAAGAAGTATTTTTAAACGAGGACCTGAATCACATCAAAAACGTATTAGAAGCATAACATATACCATAAGCATTCATATGTGTGTGTGAGTGTGTGTGTGTGTGTGGGTGTGGATGTATGTGTGGGTGGGTGGGTGGGTGGGCGGTGGGTGGGTGAGGGTATGTGGGTGTGTGAGTGTATGTTTCGATATGTGTATATCTGGATGTGTCAGTTTGGATGTGTGTGTGTGTGTGTATGTGTATGTGTATGTGTATGTGTAGTTATGTGTAGTTTTGTATGTGTGGTTTTTGGGTGTTGGGGGTGTGGTGTGTGTGTGTTGTGTTTTTGTTTGTGTTTGTGTTTGTGTTTGTGTTTGTGTGAGTGTAGTGTGAGTGTGAGTGTGAGTGTGTATGTTTTATGTTTGTATTTGGATTTTGTGTGTGTGTGTTTGGATGGTGTGTATGTGAGGGTGAGAGTGTTTGTATATTTGTGTGTGTGTGGGTGGGTGGGTGTGGGTGGGTGGGTTGTTGTGGGTGTGTGGGTGTACGTGGGTGTGTGAGTGTATGTTTTAATATGTGTGTATTTGGGTGTGTGTCCGTTTGGACGTGTGTGTGTGTGTGTGTGTGTGTGTGTGTGTGTGTGTGTGTGTGTGTGTGTGTGTGTGTGTGTGTGTGTGTGTGTGTGTGTGTGAGTGTGTATGTTTCAATATGTTTGTATTTGGATGTGTGTGTTTGGATGAGTGTGTATATGAGGGTGAGGGTGTTTGTATATTTGTCCGTGTGTGTGTTTCTGTGTGTTTGTGTGTGTGTGTGTGTGTGTGTGTGTGTGTGTTTGTTTGTGTGTGTGTCTGTGTCTGTGTCTGTGTATGTGTATGTGTATGTGTATGTGTGTGTGTGTGTTTGTGTTTGTGTGAGTGTGAGTGTGAGTGTGAGTGTGAGTGTGAGTGTGTATGTTTCAATATGTTTGTATTTGGATGTGTGTGTGTGTGTTTGGATGTGTGTGTGTGTGTGGTGTGAGTGTGTGTGTATTTGTGTGTATGTGTGTGGGTGGGTGGGTGGGTGGGTGTGTGGGTGGGTGGGTTGTTGTGGGTGTGTGGGTGTACGTGGGTGTGTGAGTGTATGTTTTAATATGTGTGTATTTGGATGTGTGTCCGTTTGGACGTGTGTGTGTGTGTGTTGTGTGTGTGTGTGTGTGTGTGTGTGTGTGTGTGTGTGTGTGTGTGTGTGTGTGTGTGTGTGTGTGTGTGTGTGTGTGTGTATGTTTCAATATGTTTGTATTTGGATGTGTGTGTTTGGATGAGTGTGTATATGAGGGTGAGGGTGTTTGTATATTTGTCCGTGTGTGTGTTTCTGTGTGTTTGTGTGTGTGTGTGTGTTTGTTTGTGTGTGTGTCTGTGTATGTGTGTGCGCGCGCGTGCGTGCGTGAGTGTGTGTGTGTGATGTCAACTTCACCATGCATATTCAATGTTTCTAGTGATGTGTAATCAAAACCGTTTTCACTGCCCACCTTTTCCGCTGTTTATCCCAGTGTATCCGGCAGTAAGACATGTCAACATGAGGTATCACACAGTTGGTGTCATTGTGACATGGGTTTCTCAAATGTTCATCACTATCTTCTGCAATGCAACACACAAAATTCTCAGTGCTAGAAGTTTCAATGTCAAATTTTAAAGGGCAAAAAAAGGCAACGGTTTCGTATCATACACTTAATAGAGTTTATACAAACTAACAATTTCCACATATACTCAATTTTTTAACGTCAGCGGTTTACTCAGAATGTGACCTTAAAGTCTAAAAATCTAAAGAAATCCATGATGGCCTAGACACCACCATCTTAACCGGTGACGTATTCGTTTGGCTTGGCCTGGCCAATAAGCGCGCGGCATTCTAGGTCTCTGCTGAGGCCGGTCAGCTTCCTGCGACGTCAGTACGCTTGCCTACGGCACAACAACATCGAGTCTTCGTTTAGTTGGCGTGACATGTAGCAGCTGCTTAGACCTAAATCTGTGGTCAACAAGTAATTATGAAGTAGACATACATCACCAGTGGATGGAACAAGATCCAACAAAACGTCGCCGACCGTCGTCTTCTTAAACCCGGGGCAGGGCTGACAATATTTAGCCATGGATGGACCTAAAGGCTAAACGTCGAAGCAACGCATATATCAAGCTGGCCGAGACATCAATGATCAGATCGCAAGAAGGTTAGTATGATGTACTATTTTTTTCTGTGTATTTAATTGTTTTTTGCAGACGTCAAGCACACGTAACGTTTTTGTGCTGTTAAAAGTAGTGTTGACCGCCGTAGACCGGCTATCGATTGATGATGGCTCGGTCATCGATGTGTTGACGAAGCCCGATGCCGATGGCGATGTCCATCGATGACAGCTAATCTGTTTCTATGGTATCACGTCCACATGTGTAAAGACTAAGATATACTTGAACCAAGCTAGGACAATAGCACAATTTATATCATCGCAGAATTTAGTACAATGCAGAATAAATAATTTTGCCTTTAGAAGAAACTTGAATAACTGAACTTGAACATGACACGTCTTATGGGTGATAATATGTCATCGGCGGAGGGACTGTGGCCTTGGATTGTCGTTGGCACTTATTTGTAAGTTCAGTAAAGTTAACTAACCGCTCATAGTGACATAGTCATTTATTTCCATTGATGTGAATGTAGGCTATGTCAGAGTAAGGTGACATTGATTAATACAGCTAGTAAAGCTTATGTTATGATCAGTGTGTTCAGATATGTGCTAAGAAACAATGAAAATGTTATGATGCTGAAAACTAGAAATTCAGTCAGTATTTATTTAAACATTAAGTTTTTACAAAGTTTTGTTAGTTGCATTTTTCTGTTAGTTTCCAATTATGAGATACACATCTGACTATATTTATCATAATTTTATCAAGTTTCTGCATGCACTTTGACACCCCACTTTCAAAATTAGTTTCACCTTCGAGTAGCAGTATTTATGACTGTTTAATGGTTGGTGGAATTCAATGATTGTTTGAAATCCATGGACAGTAGCTGCATGCATGTTTTAAAGTAAATCTTCATTTAAACTACTCATTAATTTTTTTATCTGCAACAAGTGTTTATTTTGATGTTTTATTAGCTTTTTAGATGTGACGTCGGTATCCACTGGTTAAAGATCTATTGTCACCTGTAAGTGATAATTGAAAAAGCTAAGTTTTATTTTAGATAATTATATAGTGAAAATTCATACACTTGATTGATATTAAAAATTGTCTGCTGCATTCTCACAATATGGCTGTGTTTCTCACTTTCTGGTAATCTCATATGGATAACCAGAGGAAATGTCAATCAGGTGATGATGCAATTAATTATTTCACGTTCCTTTGTTGTTGGTTACAGAAAACAGTGATTGTCACTCCTGTATCACATTGTGGCATCCACACGCATGTGCATACGCTGCAATTGTTGAGGAAGAAGATACGACAATGTATCTGGAGCAAAGTTCAGCAGCATTCAATGCCCTGCCTGAAGTCAGTCATCACAGCACTTTCTGGGAGCCTAGCTCACTAAATTCTGTCATACTGGACAGGTGGAGGTCTATCAGAGTTATCTGCCCCAAGAGACAGCACTTCTATGAAGGTATGACAGCAGTCGTAACTACAAGGGGACTTTTGCGACAAGGGGACTTTTGCGATAAGTTGCATTTGAATCCTTGCTTGTACAGTTCTCTTCACATTGCACCAAGCTGTATAAAGTAGCACATAGTAATTGCAGTATTGCTTCATATTTCTAAGATAATCCAGGTATGGCATTTGAATGAACTCCTAGTAACTGTGTCATGGGGGACAAAACACAGCTGTAAACAGTTACTGTGTACACTTATGAATACAGCTACTTGTGTAATTAATAACTTCTCTGTTTTTGATAAAATAAAATAAATAACACGTCATTATCACTGAATGTATTAAAATATAATATAAAAATACATAAAAATACAGTCACTGTATATACATGATACAAAGTGAAACATTAAGATTAGAACAACAAGTGATAATTGGGAGTGGAATATGATAGTGGAATTCCTGGTCAATGTGTTGTTATTTAACTTATGGTTACTAATTTGGCTAATGTTTGGTTACTAAAACAATGACTTCTTACATGATTATCAAATGAAATTACAAAAAATTAGTACATGTTTATAATCATGTAGAAAAACGTTGCAAAGTTGTCTAAATACTAATCAGTTAATGCAAGCACTATATTCATTGTAGGAATGAAATCACGATTGATGTTATCTGCTCTTGCGGGGAACTATCGGCCACGTCCTGTCCCAGGCATCCCTGTTAACACAGATGTCATCTTCGAGAAACAATGATTAAACTGGAGGTTGCACAACAGAACACAAGTCCGACATAACCGTCTACCCATGCTGATGAGCCACATAATCCATATGGTGATGGGAAAAGTTACACTGCCACTAATCACTGTACCAACAGGGGTTGCTGATCGAGGCAAATGTGCCAAAACCGAGTAAGGAAGATCTGCGTGCTGCATGGCTCAGTCGTTTTGTACATTAGTCTGCAATGAGAAGTTGCTTTAACAAGATTTAACAAGATTGCCACCTAGAGATTCAACTCTAGATGGCAGGTGGACTAGGAAGCCATTTGGCTTATCGAGAATCCAACCTATCTATCTAAGTATACCCCGCCCTTCTTAGGTATATGTCGATTTTATTTTTAAATATATTAACACTACTAGCACCTACACAATCAGCTGATAATCTGTTCCATTCGTTTACTGTTCTTTGCGAAAATGAAAATTTTCTAATATCCAGTCTACACTGCTTCTTTGCTAATGTAACTCCATGTCCTCTAGTCCTTATCTCTTCCTTGACTGTGAAAAAAATATTTCTGTCAATATTTTCATATCCATTCAATATTTAACCTCAATCTGGTCTCCTCTCAATCTTCTGGTTCTAGTGTTTGTCCACATTCCTTTAGACGCATTTCATAACTAATATACCTGGTTTTGGTATCATTTTGGTTGCTCTCCTTGTGCTCTTTTGTATATCAATATCATATTTGCGAAGTATGGCTCATTCTTCATATACAATATTCTAATGAGGCCAACTATTGTTTTATACAGCGGTATTATTAGTTCTTTTTCTTTGTTCACTAATTTCGCCTAATTAATCCAAGAATTTGGTTTCCCTTCGCTGCTGCAATTTCACACTGCTCTGATACCTTCATGTCAGCACTAATAGTTAACCCTAAGTCCTTTTCCTTTAAGGTAGTATTTAGTACAGTATCACCCATTGTATATTGTGCATCTTCATTTCCATGTCCTGTGTGAAGGCACTTACACTTTCCAAAATTAAACAGCATTTGCCACTTCTCAGACCATTCTATCAACTTATTAAGATCATCTTGTAAATGCTGTCTATCTGTATCACTTTTAATTTTCCTAAACACTTTTGTGTCGTCCGCAAACTTCAACACCTTGCTTGTTATGTCATCATCCAAATCATTGATATATATTAAGAATAAAATAGGTCCCAGTACTGATCCCTGCGGTACTCCACTCAAAACCGATTTCCAGTTTGAAACCTCCCCATCAACTACTACTCTTTGTCTTCTACCAATAAGCCATTTTTCTATCCAGTTGATCATTCCATTTCCTATGCCATGGGCCTTTAGTTTAAGTAGTAGTCTTTGGTGGCACTTTGTCAAAGGCGCTTTTAAAGTCTAAGTAGATTATATCTACTGGTGATCCCTCATCTAGCCACTTTGTGACATCTTCCAAAAACATAACATATTTGTTAAGCATGACCTCGCTTTTAAAAACCCATGTTGAGATGGGTTTACCAATTTATTTTTAACAAGAAAATCAACCAGGTGATCTTTAATTAGTCTTTCTAATAGTTTGCAAATCACCGATGTTAAACTCACTGGTCTATAGTTCTCTGACTTGTTTCTCGAACCTTTTTTAAATAATGGTATAATGTTTGCTTCTTTCCATTCTAACGGAACTATTCACTCCTCTAATGACAAATTGAACACTGTTGCAAGCGGTATGCTGATTTGTTCTACTATTTCCAATAGTAATTTAGGAGGAATCCCATCCACTCCAGGTGATTTAGTATCCTTCATATCTCTTATTTTCATAGCTACCATTGTTGAGGTTACAATTAGTTGTCCTAAATAGTCAAACTCTCCCTTCGAACTTAGTCTCAAGTACTGGTAATATACTAATATCTTTCCTGGTAAACACCGAACTAAAGTACTCATTTAGGTTTTCTGCCATTAAGAATCCCTCTGTTATTATGTTTCCATCACTACCTTCTAGAGGACCGACCTTATCCTGAACTTTTTCTGTTTACTTCGAACATACGCATAAAAACTCTTGCTGTCATGTTTTATATTAAAAGCTATTTTTGTTCGTAGCTTCTCTTTGAATTTCTAATTTCAGCTGTAGCTTGATTAAGTGCTTCTTTATAAATGCTATCTTCTTCACTTCGGTATGTCTATATGTCTTCCACATCATTTGCTTGTACTTGATTTTTCTAATGGCTTCCTTCGATAAGTGTTTCTTCTTTGACCGTTTCCCCTGTTTTTTCAAGGGGACAAATTTGTCAACAACCGCAGTCAATTTCACTCTTTAAAATATTCCAGCATTCTGTTGCTGTATTATTCTTCAGTGTGTTATTCCAGTCTATCTTTGCTAAATATTCCCTCATGTGTATGTCCTTCCTTTGTGAAATTTTTTCCTGTACCTTATTTTTCTATTCCGTTCTCACTTTACTTTGATGATAAAATGTATCTGGTTGTGATCACTACACCCCAGTGGCTCACATATCTTGACATTATCAACAAATTCCTTCTGTGAACTCAATACTATGTCTAACACGTTCTCGCCCCTGGTTGCTTCTAACACATGTTGAGAAAAGAAACTATCTTGTATAAAAACTCTTGATCCTCTCTCCCGGTACTCTGTAGAGATGTCCACTGTATATGCCCATGGTTAAAATCCCCCATAATAATACAGTCCCGTTTACTAACTTCTTTGATAGCGTTATGTATTTTTTCATTCTCTTCCATGCTTATATTTGGACTCAAATCTTTACTAACCCAACAGTTAATGTTGAGTTTCCTGTAACTATGTTACACCAGACAGCTTCCTCACATTCTGCTTCTTTTTCTAATTTTATTTTATAAGCTTGGATGGATTCTTTAATATATAAAATAACTCCGCCTCCCCTTCTTCCTAATCTATCTTTCCTAAACATTACATACCCTGTCATTCCTAATTCGGCATCTGATATATCGGGTGTGGCCCAAGATTCAGTTATACCTATTATGTGAGGGTCAATATCTTCTACCATAATGTTTAGTTCATTTCTTTTGTTTACTATGCTCCTTGCATTTAAACAAACACTTTTATAACCAAATTCCGTAGGGCTTTCCAGGCTGTTCTTTGCTGATGTCTTTTTGCTATCTTTATCTATGCCTCTAGTATTTGGCTTCTCTGTGTATCCCCCCTGCAAAACTAGTTTAAAAAGTTGCAACCTGTTCCATTATTCATCGATCGAAGAAGGTTCTCGGAGAACAATGCTGCGCCCTTTCCGCTTAGATGGAGGCCATCTCTCATAAACATGTCTTCTTTACCAACAAAATATCCCCACAAATCTACAAATCCAACTCCTTCTTCTTCACACATTTGCTCTAATAGTCCGTTAATTGCCATCCTCTTGCAATTTCTAAATGTTGTTCCCCTTCCCTTCATTGGCAAGATTCCTGAGAGTATGATCTGTTCAACTCTCGTCTTCTTCAGTGTCTCTACCAACTCTCTGTATCTCTTTACTATCCTGGTTGTTCCATCCCTGTCTACATTGTTCGTCCCTACATGTACTAATATAGACCCCCCTTGGCCATGCCCCAATACGTTCTCTACCCGTTCAGTCACATGCTCTATCCTAGCCCCCGGAAGACAAACAACAACGTCTTCTCCTTTGCTTAGTGACCTGTCTGTCTTTCGCAAAATGGAGTCTCCCATAAATATCCTTTCTGTTCTCAATGCCCCCTCGATCACTGCTTCAGAGTAGCTCCTCCGTTTTGCATCTCCCTGGTTGCTGACTTTCCCCCCTGCCGCTTTCTCTGCTGTTCCTTTCTTTCCGGTCTCTTTTCTTCCTGTCATCGTCCTTGTTATTGACTTCCGTTTGGTCACATCACCTCTCACTTCCTTTCTTCCATTCGTCTTACCTCCTGTCGCATCTACTTCTCTCATCTCCTGTCCCCTTGTCCCTCCCTCCTTCTCTACTGTCACTTTCTCCCCTGTCACTTTCCTGCATGTCATGTTTCCTGTTGTTCTTTCTCCATTTGTTGTCCTTGCAATCACCTTCCCTCCACTCTGCATCCCCTTCACAATATCCGTTAGCCTAGCTAACTCTGCTGTCAGACAGTCCACTTTCCAACACCCTAAACATTGGAACGTAAACCCTTCCTCCGTTGTCTCTGACCAAGTTTTTCCGCACCCCGATACGGCAAAATCCACCAAGCTGTGGCAGTGGTTACACACCAAGTGCCTCCTTGCCTTCACTTGCCGCTTGCCAGGTGCCATATTACGATTTGTCAAAACCAACTCTTAGTTTAAACCAACTTAGTCTTTAGAAAGACTGTTTGTTTATTGTGTACAGCAACTGCAGCACACTTTATGTTATAAACAACTTACTACCTATGCTACCATGAACAATAAGTTTAGTCTGTACTGGTACCGTTCCCTAGCGGAAACGTTGGACACTACCTATATAAACAAACAAGGGTTTCCTACTAAAACGCTTGTTTATTTTTAATAACAATGATACCTATTCACAGTTTTATCTTACATATGTAGTTGTTACTCTTATTGCTTTATCTCTTATATACTATATCAAATAAAGAGATTTGCTCAATCTTGTTTACAATTTGTCGAAGCCTAGATTACCCTTTTATCACCCACTATACTAATCTGTTCAAAAATACTGTTAACTAACAAACTTTAACCAAAACTACTACTCAATATATGTCCAGTACCACTTTATGAATAACCTTAACACAAGAATAATACTTATCAATCAATATTTCCGCTTGTTTTTCAAATTTTATACACCACCAAATTTCAAACCTCTACATCCACCAATTTTCCCGCCAACTTCAAAGTGATATCCCTCGTGCTGCTCTCCAAGCGAGGACAGGGAACTTTGTCCTGATTAGGTGGCTGGTGCATGCTGGCAGTACTCGATGAACACTCCGGCCCAACTTGCTGTGAACCCACCAGTAAACTGCCTATAGACAGCCCACCTGAGCAACCTGAAATAAACGTGTTCAGATAAATATACATATGACATTGTAAATAAGATGAAAATTAATCAATGATCCTTTTAATTTAAAATATATAATTAAAGACACACCCCATTTCAAACATGTGGTGCTTTTTAAGAAAGAAAAAATAAATGTGTGGCAGTATTATAGCATATTGCATCTAATGTTGACAATATGCACTTTTAAATCGCTGTGTGGCATTAGAAACCATTGAGGATCTATTTCTATAATTTGGAATAAAATGAATTAGGGTATTGCTAGTAAGCTCAAGAAATGTTTATTAATTTGATTGAACCATTCTGAAAGCTGTCAAACATAAACATCTTGTCTAAAACCTCTAATGACAACTCCAGTCCCTGCATTCACATATTTGGGTTGTCATCTCATAATGGATAACCAGAGAAAATGTCAATTAGATTATTATTGTGAAAAGACTAGGCACTATAATTTACTCTATGATCCATTCTATACTTTGGGCAGTAGTAAGAACTATGCACTATGTTTACAAATATACCTGCCATTTTCACTACATAAAAATCATAATGGTTCCATGTGTTGTATCTATAAGTAATGATAACTATTATTTTTTATTTATAGTGCTACTTTGTTTGATGTTGTATTGTTGCTTCTTATTTGATGCATTAACGTTTATTGCAACATAATTATATAAAATGTATGCACAGTATACTTACTTGTTTGTTGATGGATCTAGTTGCCAGTTATCTATCTGTATATGGTTCAGTGCAACCAATACATTCCGAAGCACCAGTTGCTCGAAGCAGAGAATTTCAAATCCGACTTTTCGTAATACACAGCAGTCCACCTGTCATAAAAAATCGAACATTAAGAAATATTTTATGTGAATCATTGCAAACATGGATTATTATTCTGAATGAACATAATTTCACAAAGCATGAATTCTGACACATTTCCTGTATTCATCTCGTCACTAATATCTCTGGGTTCTTTGAAACAAACTCATTATCTATGTTTATATATGACTCCATAAGACACATGCAAAATGATGAGAAGATAACCCTGCAGTTTATGTTCAAATAAAATAATCGTAACTGCCTGCCACTGCTGTGTAGGCGGTGCATTTAGATCATGATATATGAATCAATATAGCTGCTGTTATTACAAATGTGATGGGTGTCCACACCTGGGGGATGCAAAAAAACAGCAAGGTACTGACTATTCATTTGTATGGATTTTTTTCCACAATTGACACACCTGCACAATTGTGGGACCTGATTCATTTAATTTCATTGGAACTATTCAATACAATTTATGTTAAATGATAAACCCCACCAAGTCTTAACAAATGTGTTATTATCATAAAACGTAATAAGTGACACATACTTAGTCTAATAGTTGAATGCGGCAAGCCTGAGCCTGAGGTCACCCGGCTGGCCCAAGGCGGCAAGGCTTGGCCGAAGCTAAGCGATCATATTTCGCTTGTCATAATAATACGATCATTACGCAGTCCGAACCTCAGGATAATAATATTTAAGCAATAACAATAATAGACAACTTAATATTTACCTTCATCAATATGATCCGCGCGTTGCCGAGTTGCAGCCATTTCATGACAGCAGACAAACTTGTCACCGCATCAACACATTGGTTCGGCACCGCCACCAGTTGACACCGTTTCTGCTAGTTTTGTTTTTTGTACGTTCAGCTTCCCGTGTGTCTTTCTTTTCGTGGTCACTCGCCTCTAGTGTATCTTCCAATACGTGCCTTTGTCTTTGCGGCTGGAATCTATATCCAGATACTTCTGCATCCGTTAAATGATCCGATTTAGATAATCCATAACAAACACGCCATTTTTATTTTTCTCTGCGCACAGCGCCTCCAGACGGATTTATGAATAACTAATCTTTGGAGAAGCCTCAGCTTACTGACGTCATTCTTCGTCGACAATGGCGTAGCTCATAGTATTTCGATGGCTGGGTGTTCAAAAATATTTTTCAGGTAAACGGCTGGCGTTAAAAAAATGAGCATATGTGGAAATTGTTACTTTATATTAACTCTATTAGGTGTACGCCACGAAACCGTTGCCTTTTTTTGCCCTTTAACTACAACATGTCACTATCATGTTCTGTTGTGTTTATTGAAGTTCACACTCATAATAATAATAATAAATAACAGTATTTGTCTACGCCGTATCTCTAGCAATAAAACCATTTAGATGCGCATTACACGTTACATGAATATACAGATTACCTTAAAATAAAAAATAGAGACGTAGTAGTAAAATAAATAGATCAGTAAAACATGTTCAATATAAATAAATAATATTTGTCTTAATAATATTAAAATACTAATACTGATAAATGATAGGTAATTATATTACAATTTAAAAATAAATAATTAATAAAATAGTTGATAAATAGTAGATATTAAAAATAGTAGATATTAAAAATTAATAATCGTTAATTATATTACAATAAATAAAATAATAATAATAAAATAGTTGATAAAGAGTACATATTAAAAATGTTAGGATATTATCAAAATAAGTATTTTAAAATGAAAACGCAGAAATGTCTTTTGTGGCACGCATGGCAAGGGGCAGATTGTTCCAGAGGCGTGGAGCTGCACTCGAAAATGCACTTTCTCCCTGCGTACGTAGTCTGCATCGTGGATCCTCCAGCAGGTGAGCGTCCGCGGAGCGTAGCGCACGGGTCGGTTCGTAACGAATTAGTAGGTCGGTTATGTATGATGCAGCTAGTGCATGAAGGCTTCGAAACGTCAACAGTAACAATTTGTACTCGATCCGCTGTTTGATAGGAAGCCAGTGAAGATCGATTAAAACAGCAGTGATGTGGTCGTGTTTCTTCGTTTTGGTTATGAGCCGGGCAGCAGCGTTTTGTACTCTTTGGAGTTTGGTAAGAAGGTGGTCGGAAATGCCGTATAGCAGGCAGTTTCCGTTGTCAAGGCGAGACGTAACGTAAGTATGAATCATAATTTCTGTTGTTTTCCGATCGAGAAGATTTCGGATTTTTCCAATACAATGGATATGGAAATAGGCTACACGACAAATGTGCTGCACTTGGTTATTCATGCTTAGAGCATCATCGAAGAAAACGCCAATGTTCTTGGCAACGGTGGACACTGGCACAACGGTATCACCAAGTTCTATGTGCGGCATAGAAAGTTTGATCTTTATATGTGGCGCGCACATCACAATAATTTCTGTCTTTGTAGCATTGAATTTCAGTTTAGTTATATTCATCCAAACTTATAATTCTGCGACACAATCTTGGATCAGTGTAGCAAATACACATGAGCGGACCGAGAACGGAACCTTGCGGAACGCCGAACACCACTGGACGTTCCACGGATATTCTGCCGTGCATTTGAATACGTTGGCTTCGATTCACCAAATAGGACTCAAACCATGCAAGACATGTTGCAGTTATTCCAAACCGATCTCTGAGGCGGGTTAACATGATTGTGTGATCGATCGTATCGAATGCTGCCGACATATCTAGTAGCACTAGTATGGCAGCCTTGCGCTCATCTAGAATACAGAGCAAATCATTGCGTACTCTCAGCAGTGCTGTCTCTGTGCTGTAGTTTGGACGACAAGCAGATTGCATTTGCTCGTATAGATCGTTGTCTGACAAATATTTAGAGAAACGGACAGCAACGACCTTCTCTACGATTTTGGACACAAAACACAGGTTTGAAACTGGACGATAGTTCTTGACGTCGCTTGCATCAAGCGTTGTTTTCTTCAGCAACGGAGTTACGAGAGCCTTTTTAAAGGCGGAAGGGAAAACTCCTGTCGCAATCGACACGATCACAATATCAGCGATGACTGGTGCTAGGCTTGATAATTTGGCCTTCAGCAGATGAGTAGGAATCGGATCCAACTTGCACGATTTGCAGGCTGATTTCCTGACCAATTTGGTGATCTCGTTTGTTGTGGTGGGCATGAACTCGGGACGCATAGCTACGCAATTGCCAACGTTATAAAGGTCGCGTCTGATTATATAAACTTTGTCTGTGAAATAGGTGCTGAATTCATCTAGCAATTGTCTACCGGTGTGTGTATATGTGTATGTGTATGTGTATGTGTATGTGTATGTGTATGTGTATGTGTATGTGTATGTGTATGTGTATGTGTATGTGTATGTGTATGTGTATGTGTATGTGTATGTGTATGTGTATGTGTATGTGTATGTGTATGTGTATGTGTATGTGTATGTGTATGTGTATGTGTATGTGTATGTGTATGTGTATGTGTATGTATGTGTATGTATGTGTATGTGTACGTGTACGTGTACGTGTACGTGTACGTGTACGTGTACGTGTACGTGTACGTGTACGTGTACGTGTACGTGTACGTGTACGTGTACGTGTACGTGTACGTGTACGTGTACGTGTACGTGTACGTGTACGTGTACGTGTACGTGTACGTGTACGTGTACGTGTACGTGTACGTGTACGTGTACGTGTACGTGCGTCAGTAGCTCACCCAGCTTGTCCAGCATATAGTCTGTGCTGTATCGGAACTCAGCAGTGTATCATCTGGTACCAGATAACCCACTGTCCTCGATGGTGGAGGGTTCTCGTTGATCGATGCTGTGTCAGTGATATCGCTGTACCATGGAATGACGTCTTGGCCGATGTTGAAGAAGGATCGTGGTCAATATTATCAAGGTTACCGGTTGTGAACAAACCATGACGAAGTGATGGTGAACAAACGACTCCCTCTTTCTCAAACAACTGTACAGCGTTGTTCCCAAGATCTGTTGATAGCTGCATGACACGGTCATATGAAACTGAAAGCCCATTACTGAAACGTTCATCTACCAGCTCTCGTTTCCTTGTTTTAGCATGAAACAAAAGCCCCAAGTAGAGAGGCAAACTGTCTCGCGATCGTGATAATGTCGCATCCCTGTTGTTTCTTTTCGGCCTCGTTTGATGGAATTGAAGATGAGTAGCTGGGTCAAGGACGAAACAGCTCCTTTTATGTCACTCGAATTGTCGTGTTGGTTCTTGATGTTAGTACCACCAAGTATAATTTGTACCAATGCCACCAGGGACTGAGGTAGTGTCTTACACTGGTCGTCGTCAAGCGATCCATTGAACATGTACTTCATCCGAAGGATTTGATTGCGGACTATCTGTGCTGCTCTCATTAGAACAACAGCATCATTATCTGGATCCTGTTTGGTGGTTAGTAATAGCGCATCCCCTATATCTTTCTTGAATGTGAGTATTACTTCATAGTTGTTTTTGTTGGCTTCTAGATGAGGCATGTGTGACAGTAGTTTTTCTTTCACTCTGGATGGGTTAACTCTGCTTGATACATCAGCACCAAGTTGTGTAATACGTTCTGTGCACAGCTTCATCAAGTTAAACAGTTTGAACATACTGCCCATAGGATGGTGGTCAGCTTCTTGATAGTCTTCCATGTACGACATCAATTCTGCACGAGAGCTAGAGACTCAGGTGTCAGGTCGTCCCGTGTGCTAGCTTCATTCTTCCTAGAGAGCGATCTTTGGCGTGTGTATAATGCCTTATACATTACTTGTGGTACATTGCGTCCAACGCGGTCAAATCTCCACAAGACATCTTTGCAAGTAGTCGGATGTCTCTGAGTTCAGTGACAAACTTAGGTGTTGAGGCTCGATGTTTTTCATGATATCACAGAAGAAACATATGTTCTCGTTTTTGTTACCAGCCTTTGGAAGAGGGTAGGTGGCCCTCAGTCGTGATGTTACTGGTGTACTGGGATTAGTAGTTGGTTGTAGTTTCTCCTTTCGTCTCCTGGCGCGATCCACCTGGGTCTTGCTGCAAAGGAGCCAGCACAGGTTGTGCCACTTTGCACTATTCCGCATGAGAGTTCCTTCAATTCCAGATCCATCGTTCAATCGTGACAACCCTATCTGCTGCGGAAGTGCACTGAGGCAGTGTAGTTCCTCTAAGTTGTCGGCTAATGACTTATAGCCCTTCGGGATGTCTCTGGAGGTGCAATTGCATCGGTCCGTCAGATGTCCTTCGGATGACTGTTGACAGAGAACACATATTGACCAATTCGTCACGTGTATGTCTCCGATGGACGCAGACGCCAACTTCGCTTTCTTGGGTATGTTGTGGTATGAAACTGTCTATATAATAAGCAATATTAGGCGACTACATTGTTATCTACAGCGGACTACGTTGGGTGTTAATGTGTCGTTATGGCTTGTATTTATGTAGGAAGCACCACCGATACCTGAAACAAAAACCATGGATATATTAGCACACTTAAAACATACTTAATTGTGTTTCTTTGTAAAATATCTGCATCTTGACTGGAAAACAGTTCAGCACCTAGATGTGAATAATGAAAACACATGACGATATTAATATTAACATTTCACTGTACCAATAGCAATCACGATACCAGACGTCATTACCATGGATAACCGACAATATTAAAAGTAATATTGGCATTCAATCTTTTTTTCCTGCAATATATAATAAAATATACCCATAATACACCATCTGAAAGATACTAATATAACCATTGCAATGATCTGTAACATGGAATATTCCATGCAGCGATGCTAATATGCTGAGCCGGTGATCAATCATACCCCCCAATTTTCGGTCATCCGAAATCACCAAATATTATGAAAATACCCCCCTCGATAAAACTAAATTGTTTTGCTGGTTATTTTGCTCGGATCGGATGTCACCAGACCTAATTCAATTCAGCATATTTTAAACTGCTTATATGCAAATTGGCATACTTCCTGCCAAAGGTGAAAATCTTGTTCACATATCTGCCCCACTATAACATCAACGTCACTGGGCATGATCATTTACTGCATCTCAGCCACATCAGCACCGCAAATTAGTGATGTAGCTAAAATTAGGTTTGGGGACATATCCACAAATCGCAAGACATCTCTTTTGCAGTCCTTATGTTTCTGGGGTGCGCTAACTGACTGGCCCGCTAACTGCTCATGCCCTGAGCCTGAGATATCGGCTCGTTTACGTCGAATCAACAGTTTTTCATTTATTTAAAACACAATTTAAAAATAATAGTTTACTTCTTTGTATTGAAAGTTATGCACATACACATCGAAAAAAGGTTGTAAACCGCTTTGATAAAGCCGTAATAATTTAGGCCAGTTAACTGAAAGATTGCCCAACACTGATAACACTGTGATTGCCTACTTACTATACAGGCTTTTGTGAGCGATAAATTAATAAATTCCTTATTACACTTTAGGGAGTATTCCAATGACATGCTGACAAGCATAAATGCATATATTTCATTGATAAAATACTGATAATCGCGCTTTCACACACGCAAGCGACGAAACCGGAGCGGTCCGGAGAGCCTCTCCGCACTATTCTTTTTGACACGGAGAGGTCACGTGACCTCGCAGCATAAAAAAGAATGGGAAATTTCGCTCCGCGAACGTCCGCGGAGAGGTCGGAGAGGTCGGAGAGGTCGGAGAGGTCGGAGAGGTCGGAGAGGCAAACAGAATACGCCCCAAGGCTCTGTCTCCAGCGTAAATATGGCGCCCTCTAGCACATAACGTCGACCAGGTTACTTGGCAATGTGAACCATGCGATGCATCTGCTCTGATGTCAATATTATTAGCAGTACAAATATCATTTGACAATAGTCACGATTAAATATCGATGGAAGCCACTTTCTCGTTGGCATTCGACATTTTGAACAGACATCGAATATTGCAGCACAAACGTTTAACATGCACGGGATTTGAAATTTATTTTGTTTGTGTAACGTATAACTATATTGTATTCATTTGAAGACTGGGATGTCTAAATTATCAAGTTATCCCGGCCTGGGGCGGGGATTATTTTAAATGCATTGCATTTATTATAATGGACTTTGTCATTTATAAAAAGGACACATTTATTCTTCCATATAATGGCAATTTGTTTGGTTTCTAAAATAGAACACATGTGAACGCGTGTTCGGTGAGCCGAGAGGATCGTGCCAAAAGATGTTTGTGCTGGAAAAGAAATTGAGAAGCATTGGAACGACTGACTGAAAGAACACGCCGGCTCCGCAATCTGTTCGCTCTTCTTGTGTCAATGGCACTGATGTGAAGAAGGATTTATTCAAAACACCAAGGTTACAAAAGAAGGGGAATAACGCAGTTGATGCTGAAGAACTACGGGAGGTGGGACTAGAACAGATCAGGGAGACATGAAAGGCGATCAGGGAGAGAACTACGGGAGGTGGGACTAGAACAGATCAGGGCAGACATGAAAGGCGGTCAGGGAGAGAACTACGTGAGGTGGGACTAGAACAGATCAGGGAGACATGAAAGGCGATCAGGGAGAGAACTACGTGAGGTGGGACTAGAACAGATCAGGGGAGACATGAGAGGCGGTCAGGGAGAGAACTACGGGAGGTGGGACTAGAACAGATCAGGGGAGACATGAAAGGCGGTCAGGGAGAGAACTACGTGAGGTGGGACTTGAACAGATCAGGGGAGACATGAGAGGCGATCAGGGAGAGAACTACGTGAGGTGGGACTAGAAGAGATCAGGGAGACATGAAAGGCGATCAGGGAGAGAACTACGGGAGGTGGGACTAGAAGAGATCAGGGGAGACATGAAAGGCGATCAGGGAGAGAACTACGGGAGGTGGGACTAGAAGAGATCAGGGGAGACATGAAAGGCGATCAGGGAGAGAACTACGGGAGGTGGGACTAGAACAGATCAGGGGAGACATGAAAGGCGGTCAGGGAGAGAACTACGTGAGGTGGGACTTGAACAGATCAGGGGAGACATGAGAGGCGGTCAGGGAGAGAACTACGTGAGGTGGGACTAGAAGAGATCAGGGAGACATGAGAGGCGGTCAGGGAGAGAACTACGTGAGGTGGGACTAGAAGAGATCAGGGGAGACATGAGAGGCGATCAGGGAGAGAACTACGGGAGGTGGGACTAGAACAGATCAGGGGAGACATGAAAGGCGGTCAGGGAGAGAACTACGTGAGGTGGGACTTGAACAGATCAGGGGAGACATGAGAGGCGGTCAGGGAGAGAACTACGTGAGGTGGGACTAGAAGAGATCAGGGAGACATGAGAGGCGGTCAGGGAGAGAACTACGTGAGGTGGGACTAGAAGAGATCAGGGAGACATGAGAGGCGATCAGGGAGAGAACTACGTGAGGTGGGACTAGAACAGATCAGGGAGACATGAGAGGCGGTCAGGGAGAGAACTACGTGAGGTGGGACTTGAACAGATCAGGGGAGACATGAAAGGCGGTCAGGGAGAGAACTACGTGAGGTGGGACTAGAACAGATCAGGGAGACATGAGAGGCGGTCAGGGAGAGAACTACGTGAGGTGGGACTTGAACAGATCAGGGAGACATGAGAGGCGGTCAGGGAGAGAACTACGTGAGGTGGGACTAGAACAGATCAGGGAGACATGAGAGGCGGTCAGGGAGAGAACTACGTGAGGTGGGACTAGAACAGATCAGGGAGACATGAGAGGCGGTCAGGGAGAGAACTACGGGAGGTGGGACTAGAAGAGATCAGGGAGACATGAGAGGCGGTCAGGGAGAGAACTACGTGAGGTGGGACTTGAACAGATCAGGGAGACATGAGAGGCGGTCAGGGAGAGAACTACGTGAGGTGGGACTAGAAGAGATCAGGGAGACATGAGAGGCGGTCAGGGAGAGAACTACGTGAGGTGGGACTTGAACAGATCAGGGGAGACATGAGAGGCGATCAGGGAGAGAACTACATGAGGTGGGACTAGAAGAGATCAGGGGAGACATGAGAGGCGGTCAGGGAGAGAACTACGTGAGGTGGGACTTGAACAGATCAGGGAGACATGAGAGGCGGTCAGGGAGAGAACTACGTGAGGTGGGACTTGAACAGATCAGGGAGACATGAGAGGCGGTCAGGGAGAGAACTACGTGAGGTGGGACTAGAACAGATCAGGGAGACATGAGAGGCGGTCAGGGAGAGAACTACGTGAGGTGGGACTAGAACAGATCAGGGAGACATGAGAGGCGGTCAGGGAGAGAACTACGTGAGGTGGGACTTGAACAGATCAGGGAGACATGAGAGGCGGTCAGGGAGAGAACTACGTGAGGTGGGACTAGAAGAGATCAGGGGAGACATGAAAGGCGATCAGGGAGAGAACTACGTGAGGTGGGACTTGAACAGATCAGGGAGACATGAAAGGCGATCAGGGAGAGAACTACGTGAGGTGGGACTAGAAGAGATCAGGGAGACATGAAAGGCGATCAGGGAGAGAACTACGTGAGGTGGGACTAGAAAGATCAGGGAGACATGAAAGGCGTCAGGGAGAGAACTACGTGAGGTGGGACTAGAAGAGATCAGGGAGACATGAGAGGCGGTCAGGGAGAGAACTACGTGAGGTGGGACTAGAAGAGATCAGGGAGACATGAGAGGCGATCAGGGAGAGAACTACGTGAGGTGGGACTAGAAGAGATCAGGGAGACATGAAAGGCGATCAGGGAGAGAACTACGTGAGGTGGGACTAGAAGAGATCAGGGAGACATGAGAGGCGGTCAGGGAGAGAACTACGTGAGGTGGGACTAGAAGAGATCAGGGAGACATGAGAGGCGATCAGGGAGAGAACTACGTGAGGTGGGACTAGAAGAGATCAGGGAGACATGAGAGGCGGTCAGGGAGAGAACTACGTGAGGTGGGACTAGAACAGATCAGGGAGACATGAGAGGCGGTCAGGGAGAGAACTACGTGAGGTGGGACTAGAAGAGATCAGGGGAGACATGAAAGGCGATCAGGGAGAGAACTACGGGAGGTGGGACTTGAACAGATCAGGGAGACATGAAAGGCGATCAGGGAGAGAACTACGTGAGGTGGGACTAGAAGAGATCAGGGAGACATGAGAGGCGGTCAGGGAGAGAACTACGTGAGGTGGGACTAGAAGAGATCAGGGAGACATGAGAGGCGATCAGGGAGAGAACTACGTGAGGTGGGACTAGAAGAGATCAGGGAGACATGAAAGGCGATCAGGGAGAGAACTACGTGAGGTGGGACTTGAACAGATCAGGGAGACATGAAAGGCGATCAGGGAGAGAACTACGTGAGGTGGGACTTGAACAGATCAGGGAGACATGAAAGGCGATCAGGGAGAGAACTACGTGAGGTGGGACTTGAACAGATCAGGGAGACATGAGAGGCGGTCAGGGAGAGAACTACGTGAGGTGGGACTTGAACAGATCAGGGAGACATGAAAGGCGATCAGGGAGAGAACTACGTGAGGTGGGACTTGAACAGATCAGGGAGACATGAGAGGCGGTCAGGGAGAGAACTACGTGAGGTGGGACTTGAACAGATCAGGGAAGACATGAGAGGCGGTCAGGGAGAGAACTACGTGAGGTGGGACTTGAACAGATCAGGGAGACATGAGAGGCGGTCAGGGAGAGAACTACGTGAGGTGGGACTAGAACAGATCAGGGAGACATGAAAGGCGATCAGGGAGAGAACTACGTGAGGTGGGACTTGAACAGATCAGGGAGACATGAGAGGCGGTCAGGGAGAGAACTACGTGAGGTGGGACTAGAACAGATCAGGGAAGACATGAGAGGCGGTCAGGGAGAGAACTACGTGAGGTGGGACTTGAACAGATCAGGGAGACATGAGAGGCGGTCAGGGAGAGAACTACGTGAGGTGGGACTAGAACAGATCAGGGGAGACATAAAAGGCGATCAGGGAGAGAACTACGTGAGGTGGGACTAGAACAGATCAGGGAGACATGAGAGGCGGTCAGGGAGAGAACTACGTGAGGTGGGACTTGAACAGATCAGGGAGACATGAGAGGCGGTCAGGTAGAGAACTACGTGAGGTGGGACTAGAACAGATCAGGGGAGACATAAAAGGCGATCAGGGAGAGAACTACGTGAGGTGGGACTTGAACAGATCAGGGAAGACATGAGAGGCGGTCAGGGAGAGAACTACGTGAGGTGGGACTTGAACAGATCAGGGAGACATGAGAGGCGGTCAGGTAGAGAACTACGTGAGGTGGGACTAGAAGAGATCAGGGGAGACATAAAAGGCGATCAGGGAGAGAACTACGTGAGGTGGGACTTGAACAGATCAGGGAAGACATGAGAGGCGGTCAGGGAGAGAACTACGTGAGGTGGGACTTGAACAGATCAGGGAAGACATGAGAGGCGGTCAGGGAGAGAACTACGTGAGGTGGGACTAGAACAGATCAGGGGAGACATAAAAGGCGATCAGGGAGAGAACTACGTGAGGTGGGACTTGAACAGATCAGGGGAGACATGAGAGGCGGTCAGGGAGAGAACTACGTGAGGTGGGACTTGAACAGATCAGGGAGACATGAGAGGCGGTCAGGTAGAGAACTACGTGAGGTGGGACTAGAAGAGATCAGGGGAGACATAAAAGGCGATCAGGGAGAGAACTACGTGAGGTGGGACTTGAACAGATCAGGGGAGACATGAGAGGCGTTCAGGGAGAGAACTACGTGAGGTGGGACTAGAACAGATCAGGGAGACACGAGAGGCGGTCAGGGAGAGAACTACGTAGGTGGGACTAGAACAGATCAGGGAGACATGAGAGGCGGTCAGGGAGAGAACTACGTGAGGTGGGACTTGAACAGATCAGGGGAGACATGAGAGGCGATCAGGGAGAGAACTACGTGAGGTGGGACTTGAACAGATCCGGGATACATGAGAGGCGGTCAGGGAGAGAACTACGTGAGGTGGGACTTGAACAGATCAGGGGAGACATGAAAGGCGGTCAGGGAGAGAACTACGGGAGGTGGGACTAGAACAGATCAGGGAGACATGAGAGGCGGTCAGGGAGAGAACTACGTGAGGTGGGACTAGAACAGATCAGGGGAGACATGAAAGGCGATCAGGGAGAGAACTACGGGAGGTGGGACTAGAAGAGATCAGGGAGACATGAGAGGCGGTCAGGGAGAGAACTACGTGAGGTGGGACTAGAAGAGATCAGGGGAGACATGAAAGGCGATCAGGGAGAGAACTACGGGAGGTGGGACTAGAACAGATCAGGGAGACATGAGAGGCGGTCAGGGAGAGAACTACGTGAGGTGGGACTAGAACAGATCAGGGAGACATGAGAGGCGGTCAGGGAGAGAACTACGTGAGGTGGGACTAGAACAGATCAGGGAGACATGAGAGGCGGTCAGGGAGAGAACTACGTGAGTTGGGACTGGAACAGATCAGGGAGACATGAGAGGCGATCAGGGAGAGAACTACGTGAGGTGGGACTGGAACAGATCAGGGAGACATGAGAGGCGGTCAGGGAGAGAACTACGTGAGTTGGGACTGGAACAGATCAGGGAGACATGAGAGGCGATCAGGGAGAGAACTACGTGAGGTGGGACTTGAACAGATCAGGGAGACATGAGAGGCGGTCAGGGAGAGAACTACGTGAGGTGGGACTAGAACAGATCAGGGAGACATGAGAGGCGGTCAGGGAGAGAACTACGTGAGGTGGGACGAACAGATCAGGGGAGACATGAGAGGCGGTCAGGGAGAGAACTACGTGAGGTGGGACTGAACAGATCAGGGGAGATATGAGAGGCGGTCAGGGAGAGAACTACGTGAGGTGGGACTAGAACAGATCAGGGGAGATATGAAAGGCGATCAGGGAGAGAACTACGTGAGGTGGGACTTGAACAGATCAGGGCAGACATGAGAGGCGGTCAGGGAGAGTGATATGGGAAGAATGAACTAACAGAGTGATCCAGCAGTATTTGAACCTTAGGAGAACACGTAATATTTATCCGACAAATGTTACATTGTCAACAGCATCGCTGAAGGGGGTCAAAACGAACTACGAACCAGTATCTGTTCACACGTTTATGCCATTTATATTATTCACGGACAGAACAATACTAAAATTAGGATCTCAAACATATGATCTTATCGTCTTGCCATTATGATCGAATGGATTGTCATTATTATCGAATATAAATTATTGTCACACAATCAGTTTTCAAGTTTGTCCAACATATGACAATTATAACATCAGAGTCAATCGTATGCAAATAAAAACAGGAATCCAGCTTGGTCAAAGAAAGAGCTGACATGTCCTCTCTCGCCAATGCCTAAGACGATGACATTATTTACTAAGAGTATTCCAAAGTGACGTGCTATTTTGAGAAGTCGTAGATGCTTTGAAAGCATGTCCATCCATGAATATTAGGGACTTGTAGGATCTTTAAAGACATGTCGTTCCGTGGAGTTTGGGGAGACATGATGTTCTTTCATGGCATATCATTCATGAAACGTGGGAAGTCATAGGTGCTTTGAAGGCATTTCCATCCGCGAACCTTAGATAATAACAGGTTCTTTGAAGGCAAGTCATCCTTGACAATTAGGAAGCTGTAGGTGCTTTTAAAGCATTTCTAACCTCGAAATGTAGGGAATCACAGATATTTTGCAGGCATGTCAGAAAAGACGCAGGATCTGTGACAGCATGCTCATCGTTGTGATAGCATGCTCACCCCTTTGATAGCGTGTTCACCCCTTTGATAGCGTGTTCAACCCTGTGATAGCGTGTTTACCCCTGTGATAGCGTGTTTACCTCTGTGATAGCGTGTTTACCTCTGTGATAGCGTGCTCACCCCTATGATAGCGTGCTCACCCCTATGATAGCGTGCTCACCCCTGTGATAGCGTGCTCACCCCTGTGATAGCGTGCTCACCCCTTTGATGGCGTGCTCACCGCTGAGATAGCGTGCTCACCCCTTTGATGGCGTGTTCACCCCTGTGATAGCGTGCTCACCCCTTTGATGGCGTGCTCACCCCTGTGATAGCGTGCTCACCCCTGTGATAGCGTGCTCACCCCTGTGATAGCGTGCTCACCCCTTTGATGGCATGCTCACCGCTGTGATTGTGTGCTCACCCCTTTGATGGCGTGCTCACCCCTGTGATAGCGTGCTCACCCCTGTGATGGTGCTCACTGCTGTGATTGTGTGCTCACCCCTGTGATAGCGTGCTCACCCCTGTGATAGCGTGCTCACCCCTGTGATAGCGTGCTCACCCCTGTGATAGCGTGCTCACCCCTGTGATAGCGTGCTCACCCCTTTGATGGCGTGCTCACCCCTGTGATAGCGTGCTCACCCCTTTGATGGCGTGCTCACCGCTGTGATAGCGTGCTCACCCCTGTGATAGCGTGCTCACCCCTGTGATAGCGTGCTCACCCCTGTGATAGCGTGCTCACCCCTGTGATAGCGTGCTCACCCCTTTGATGGCGTGCTCACCCCTTTGATAGCGTGCTCACCCCTTTGATAGCGTGCTCACCCCTGTGATAGCGTGCTCACCCCTGTGATTGCGTGCTCCCCTAAGCTGTATTGTGGTGCTCACCCCTGTGATAGCGTGCTCACCCCTGTGATAGCGTGCTCACCCCTGTGATAGCGTGCTCACCCCTGTGATAGCGTGCTCACCCCTGTGATAGCGTGCTCACCCCTTTGATGGCGTGCTCACCCCTGTGATAGCGTGCTCACCTTTGATGGCGTGCTCACCCCTGTGATAGCGTGCTCACCCCTGTGATAGCGTGCTCACCCCTGTGATAGCGTGCTCACCCCTTTGATAGCGTGCTCACCCCTGTGATAGCGTGCTCACCCCTGTGATAGCGTGCTCACCCCTTTGATGTGTCACCTTGATAGGTGCTCACCCCTGTGATAGTCACCCCTTGATAGCTGCTCACCCCTTTGATAGCGTGCTCACCCCTTTGATGCGTGCTCACCCGTGATAGCTGCTTTGATAGCGTGCTCACCCCTTGATAGCGGCTCACCCTGTGATGGCGTGCTCACCGCTGTGATAGCGTGCTCACCCCTTTGATAGTGTGCTCACCCCTGTGATAACGTGCTCACCCCTTTGATGGCGTGCTCACCGCTGTGATTGTGTGCTCACCGCTGTGATAGCGTGCTCACCCCTGTGATAGCGTGCTCACCCCTTCGATAGCATGCTCACCCCTTTGATAGCGTGTTCACCCATGGCGACATGCGTTGTCTCGTAGCATAAGATGCTTTGACGTTACGGCAATGCACAAATAACGAACCATTACCTGTTATCATCATCAAACGTAACAAGAATATGTGTCTGCTTTGACGTCACAATAGCGCACAAGCCGTGGATCATTGCTTATCTCCATCAGCCTTAAACTGTGATTTCTTGACGCGATATTGTTGTCGCTGTGAGTTGGTGTCATCACATCCGTTCTGGCTGTAGCTAGGACGTTCGAGGTTCAACCTACATCGATGTAATTGACCAGTTTGCGTCGCCCACTCGTCTAATTTCTTCAATGAGCAGCACCCAACATGACGTCACGGACAACATGAGATCACTGAAAGCAAAGCTCATCTAAAACGTTGTCTTGGGATTTCTTATGTCTCATGCGATCACACGTATTCTTGTAAACGCGCTCGTTGTGAATATCGCATTCGATATCAAACGGAAAGGGTACTGTCCCCTTATGTCGCTCCTATAATTGTATGTTTTCATATGGTACTCTACGAAACGTACCAAAACGTCGGCTTTTATGTAAAAACTAAAACTGTAAACTGTTATTGCACAAGCCTTGATACCAAACGTTTTGTTCAAGCTTTGATGGACACCAGAGCGTTGTGGTGACATTCGTGCAATCTTCGGGTATCGAACCTGTGGCCATAAACCGTACGACGACATTCAGTTTCGACATCACGACCATGCTTATGCTGTGATAAATCGACTGTCGTCGTCAATATTGCATGCAAATGACAATGCCTTCTGGAGCGTAGGTAACTGTTTTGTTTTCCATTTCCCGGTGCAATGCCGTCACCAGCCCGCACAACAGCCAGCACACACAAAATCAATCAACATAGCCATTGCCACACGCGTCTTATGCAAAACACCGCTGAAGAATTCAAACATTGGAAGTAAATTTTCGTGCTTCATGCGTTGTGTCAACTGCTCACAAAACACTGATGTCCAGTTGTAAAAACCGTTGGCAAAAGCATAACAATAGCTTGCTGGTCTGGTTAACTGAAGAATCAAACTGACACATGGCAACAGTATTATGAAGCAGATCAAACTGGAGATCAATTGTTTTGATTCTCGGGCAGCGAACAGCGCGTGACAACAGCGTCTTTTTTCTAGCCCTATGGAACGGCCGGCCCGACGAGACTGCTGGTGACGCAATCTTCGTGTATCGCACATAGCCTCGCATATTATGAGCTGCGCCAACACGGATTTAGCATTGATTTTTTTCGAATGTACAATGCTAAGTGGCGTTGCCATTGCAATAGGCGACGAGGTTGCAGTTTTCCAATTAAGATAAGCGCATTCTATCTGCGCGAATATGTTTTTCTACAAAGATAAATGTTTATCTTCCGTGTCGCTGCGCTAATCATAGCCGTTTGTGCGTCTTGCGTGAACTCTGCAGTGATGGTGGCGGTGTAACTCACAATATTGGAGTCATATATATATATATATATATATATATATATATATATATATATATATATATATATATACATATATATATATATATATATATATACTATTATATATATATATATATATATATATATATATATATATATATATATATATATATATATATATATATATATATATAATAGTATATATATAACATATTTCTTACAAGAAGATTTAACAAGATTTAACAAGATTGCCACCTAGAGATTAAAGTCTTTTACTTTAAGGTAGTATTTAGTACTGTGCCACCCATAGTCCTGTGTGGAGGCATTCAAATCTTCCCAAAATTAAACAGCATTTGGCACTTCTCAGATCATTCTGTCAACTTATTAGTATCATCTTGTAAATGCTGTCTATCTGCATCACTTTTAATATTTTTAAACAAAATTGTGTCCGCAAACTTCAACACCTTGCTTGTTATGTCATTATCCAGATCATTGATATATATTAAGAAGAAAACAGGTCCCAGTACTGATCCCTGCGGTACTCCACTCAAAACCCATTTCCAGTTTGAAACCTCCCCATCAACTACTACTCTTTGTCTTCTATCAAAAAGCCATTTTTCTATCCAGTTAATCATACCATTTCCTATGCCATGGGGTTTAGTTTAAGTAGTAATCTTTGATATGACACTTTCTCAAAGGCTTTTTTTTAAATCTATGTAGATTATATCTACTGATGATCCCACATCTACTCATTTTGTGACATCTTCCAAAAAACACAATATATTTGTTAAGCATGACCTCGCGTTTGTTTAGATGGGTTTATCAAGTTATTTGAACAAGAAAATCAACCAAGTGATCTTTAATCAGTCTTTTTAATAGTTTGCAAAATCCACGATGTTAAATTCACTGGTCTATAATTATCTGACTTGTTTCTCCAACCTTGTTTTAAATAATTGTATAATGTTAGCTTCATTCCATTCTAACGGAACTATTCCCTCCTCTAGTGACAAGTTGAACACCGTATCATAATTTCTTCTACAATTTCCAATAGTCATTTGGGAGGAATCCCTCCACTCCAGGTGATTTATTATCCTTCATATTTCTTATTTTCATAGTTACCATTTTGGGGATACAATTAATTAATTACAATTAATTAATTACACAAACCATATGCATTAAATGCACTGTCCACATTTCTTCTAACTGCAGACAAAGATTGTTCGCCCAGTAGTATTGAGAACAGAACTAAACGAATTGGTAAAATGCTACGAGATATTGGTTCGATTGCATCTAGCGTATATATCACTTGCTGTGCTTGTCCGTACCCAGCAAGCAAAGGTTCGCATTGTGGCATTGATAACATAACGCATATTCTACAGATAATCTATCACCGATTTGTTTGAAAATTAAGCACATTTTGCACTGTCAGTTGTATAACGGTAAAAACTATAATTATTATCCTTTATGTTAGTAAATAGTTGTCGGGTCCGTCGCGAAGGTTTGTCTGATGTGTTCGATCAACGAATCAATGTATGTTTGTGTCACAAACAATAAGTTGATTAGTAAGACCGACGCAATGCTAATTAAACCTATGGCGTAATTCATCGATACTAATTTATTTATTTGTGTTTCTGGTGGTCATATCCAATATATGTTTCCGACCTAAACAATGTCACGTCATTGCGGCGCTTGTCTCAATGCAATTGTATGAGGGATTAGTCAAAACGTCTGATACATCCTTCGACAGCCGCCCGTGTGTATGATGTATGGGTTTCTTTGACGTTAATGTATTGATATTTCAAGTCTCCCCGGTGCACGTAAAGCTCCGGCGTCACAATCCACATCCGCATTCGCGCAGCCGAGTGCACTGGGGCAGCCGGGATTGTTCCGATAGGGAAGATAAGAAGAACAGCTTTCTGGGTGTAACGCGCGACAACTGAACTTGGCAATATGATCGGCCTGGATGGTACATACCGATGTCGTCTTGCGTATTAATGTCGTATCTGATGACTCCATCTTAATGATATTGATTTAGGAACTGTTAGAAGCGGTGCAATTATGAGATGGCCCAATTAGTAGGGTGATCATTAGGTAGGGTTCAATTTTAATTACAACTGTAGACGAACGATATGTGTCTAATGACGGTGGTCGCTAGACTTGATCCTGCCATATGCATAACTGATAATGATGGTGGTCTTCGCAATACGGGTAACTATAAATGACGATATTTTAATAATAATAAATCATCATGCTGTCGGTCGCTATGCGACAAAGACTGCTTCCATCACTTGACTATTGCTCTCCATTTATCTCTCTGCTGTGAGAGTGATGTCCATGAGTCGGTCTTTATGTCTCTCAGCTTCAGGCTTCTCTTGATGGTATCCTTGAACCAGAGACGAGGGCGCACTCTTTTTCTGTAACCAGAAGACAGTTGAGAGTAGAGAATCTGCTTTGGTAGCCTGTCTGGTGACATCCTCATGGGGTGGCCAGTCCACCGGAGATTCTTTCTGATCAAAAGATCTTCCATAGATGGCAGCCCTGTCCGTTCGAGTATGTCCTTGTTAGTCACTTTGTCCATCCAGGTTATCCTCAAGATTGAACACAGATGTCGCATCATGGAGGCACGCAGCTTTTTCACCTATCGTCTGTACACTGTCCAGGCCTCGGTTCCGTATAGCACGAGTGCACGGTATATATTGCCTTTAACCCGCATGGACACATGGTGATTGTTCCAGAGTCTCTGGCGTAGTCGGCCGAAAGTCGGCCTTGGCCATCCTCCTCTTTATGTCATAGTCAATGCATCCATTACTTGGTAGAGTGCTTCCGACGTAGGTGAATTCCAGAACAGAGTTCAGCTTGTTTCCATCAACTATGATATGCTCCTCTCGGGTTCCAATCGCCCCAATTGCTTTGCCATCTTTCAGGCCGGCGATTGCTCTAGCCATCTCAGCCGTGGTTGGAATTTCATCGAGGCTTGTCTTGGTAATGCACTGCGGGGTGTTGTCCAGAGCTTCGTGATCTATGTCACCAGGGACGTTGAGTAGCATCTGGAAGTGTCCACTCCATTTTGTCTATCTTGCTATCAGAGAAGGTCTCATCTGTTGGTTTCAGGTGAACAGGTCCCTTCTTTTTAGAAGACAAATTATGCTAGTAAGGATACAAGGTGCAATTGCAATGTTATTTTGCGGCTGTTGTTGCTGCAATTGTATATTTTATTTGTATGTGTTGTTATCACTATTAATGTTGTTGTCGTTGTTGTGGATGTTGTTTTTGGTGGTGATGTTTGTCTTGCTTTCGTCGATTTGTCTAAGTTTTGCTGTTGTTGTAATTGTTGTCTTTCCGACTAGACGACCGACACCCAGCAGCACTGACACGTCCCGTCTGTGTGCACTGCTTACGTTGACCACTGCAAGATGGCGGTCGACAGAGCTCGCTCCCTGTTCGTGTTTGGGAGCTAGTGTCGTGGCACAGGCGCACGATATCGTGGCAACATGGCAATGTGTGGTGGGAACCCGCAGTGGCATCGAATAGTGATGTCTTTGTCACGATCTCTGTCACGATCATCACACGTGCACAAGCACGCATGCACGCACTCACATACTCGCATTAACACGCGCGCGCACACATACACACGCACGCAGGCACACAGTCAAATTACACGCCGCCTGAATTGTTGTGATAGTAATTAAGTGCGGCGTAATTACGATTTCCGAAGTCGAACTAAAAACCATTGTAACATACTACCTAGACTCAAAGTAATAATCAGTACCTTTTCAAAATGTCGCGTTCACAATAATTTACAATACAACGTAATATAGACATAAATGTGTGTGCGCTTAGTAACATGATAAACGAAAATTCGTCAGAGTCAATCGAAATCCGAGAAGCGCATCTGCCACATTCATTAATATTGATTCGTCCCGTGGCGATACGCTGATATTCCAGAGAGAGGCGATTATTCCTGGCGCGGCTGTTCGTGGCCAGCGATACCCACCAAGCTACAGCGGCTTCTCGTGCGCTAATCACCTCCTGGACACTTCAC
This sequence comes from Ridgeia piscesae, assembly GCA_025642075.2. Classification (NCBI taxonomy): domain Eukaryota; kingdom Metazoa; phylum Annelida; class Polychaeta; order Sabellida; family Siboglinidae; genus Ridgeia; species Ridgeia piscesae. Next base: position 31,893 of record JAODUO010000280.1, read on the forward strand.
GGGTAATTGTCATACGCACGGCCAGAACTGTAGCCGTGGTATCTAAGTGTCACGTAAGGGTGAGCGTGAATGCGGCGTGTACGTATACAGGTATTTAGACACATCGCGCGATCCGATGTCCAATTTGAAGACAGCGTCGTTGTCCCGTTCCTAAGTGACTGGTTGCTGAAGTCGCGTATGAGATTGCATTCACACGAGCTATGACGCGTAACTGTCATTCTTATTTAGGCGTTGATCGCTTGCTGTGTATAGTTCAAGCCAATAACATATCGCAGAAGAATAAATTCATGTCTACCTCTATGCCTAATGTCAACATCCATATGAGATTACTACGTTAATTCAGTCTCAAACAACTCCGATAGGCCACGTTAATTGTGTTCTACACAGACGGTCGGCTCAATCTCTGCGATCTCACGTCTCAGTGAGGTATCTATCTATACGACTCGTTTTCTGGTCATGTCACGGACAAAGTCTGTCTGACTCATTCCGCTTTCCCAGCTCGTGCTTTAAGTACTGTCAATGTGGACTATCTGCAAGTACGTCCTCTACTTGCATCGTTTGAACATGAGCCACTTGAAGAAGACAAGAAAATACCACTGAGTCACGTGATGCTGATCAATGTCCTGCCATGTAGCTAAAGGTATCATTCGATTGATTACTCTGACCAATAACAATATATCAAATGTGGGCGGTGCTCTGGATGTATTCCTTATCATTTCAAATACACCAATGTGTGTCCCGTGCTTAAGGAATCGTCCTTGTATAAGCAAGACTTAAACAATGTAAGAACTATTTCCAAACTTAGCTTTATTTCTAAAATATTACAAATAGTTGCATCAAACTGTGTACGGTCTCACACCAGCACAAATGGTTGGACTAATGTGTTATGACCTGTGTACAAACCTGTCTACAAACAATGCTATTCTGTATAAACTGTTCTTTTAAAGTATACAACTATATTGGTCAAAACATTGATAAATAGAAAGTAAATGCACTAATCTTCTGTAATCTCTCTGCCGCGTTTGATACCATTGATCATACAATACTTATTCATCTCGTTTCGTTGTTGTATCACATATCTGTCACAGCTCTGGGCCAGTTTTCTTTGAACATAACCACACATAATGTTATATCAAACCATATTTCCTAGCAATTCCCACCATCTGTTGACATTTTTTTATTTAAAGATGATAAAGAGAAATATAATCGTTCGGTTTTGCAATCACGCTACTTTATGACGGTCTGGGGAGAAACTGACCTGTTCTGTGGACAATGACCACTTGACCTAGCAACAAGGTCCGTCAAACTATCAATATTGATGCCGAGTATATGCTACTTTTGTAGATTGTTTCGTATAATGTTTTTTAATTCTCGTTCTAAATGTTTCCTTTACATTAAAAGACGAAACGTGTCTTTCGGACCAAATGAATGCAGGAAATGTTGATGACGGAGACGTCTTGTCGTCTTTGTAATGACACACACAATGTAGACAAAGATGACGGAGACGTCTTGTCGTCTTTGTAATGACACACACAATGTAGACAAAGATGACGGAGACGTCTTGTCGTCTTTGTAATGACACACCCAAAGTAGACAAAGATGACAAAGACGTCTTGTCGTCCTTGTAATGACACACACAATGTAGACAAAGATGACGGGGACGTCTTGTCGTCATTGTAATGACACCCACAATGTAGACAAAGATGACGGAGACGTCTTGTCGTCTTTGTAACGACACCCAATATAGACAAAGATACTGGAGAGGTCTTGTCGTCCTTGTAATGACACCCACAATGTAGACAAAGATGACGGACACGTCTTGTCGTCTTTGTAGTGACACCCAATGTAGACAAAGATGATGGAGACGTCTTGTCGTCTTTGTAATGACACCCACAATGTAGACAAAGATGACGGGGACGTCTTGTCGTCTTTGTAATGACACACAAAATGTAGACAAAGATGACGGGGACGTCTTGTCGTCTTTGTAATGACACACCCAATGTAGACAAAGATGACGGAGACGTCTTGTCGTCTTTGTAATAACACACCCAATGTAGACAAAGATGACGGGGACGTCTTGTCGTCTTTGTAATGACACCCACAATGTAGACAAAGATAACGGGGACGTCTTGTCGTCTTTGTAATGACACCAACAATGTAGACAAAGATGACGGGGACGTCTTGCCGTCTTTGTAATGACACCCACAATGTAGACAAAGATGACAGGGACGTCTTGTCGTCTTTGTAATGACACCCACAATGTAGACAAAGATGACGGGGACGTCTTGTCGTCTTTGTAATGACACCCACACTGTAGACAAAGATGACGGGGACGTCTTGTCGTCTTTGTAATGACACACACAATGTATACAAAGATGACGGGGACGTCTTGTCGTCTTTGCAATGACACCCACAATGTAAACAAAGATGACGGGGACGTGTTGTCGTCTTTGTAATGACACCCACAATGTAGACAAAGATGACGGGGACGTCTTGTCGTCTTTGTAATGACGCCCACAATGTAGACAAAGATGACGGGGGACATTCAAAATTGTCGTCTTTGTAATGACACCAACAATGTATGACAAAGGCTAATGACGGGGGACGTCTTGTCGTCTTTGTAATGACACCCACAATGTAGACAAAGATGACGGGGACGTCTTGTCGTCTTTGTAATGACACACACAATGTAGACAAAGATGACGGGGACGTCTTGCCGTCTTTGTAATGACACCCACAATGTAGACAAAGATGACGGAGACGTCTTGTCGTCTTTGTAATGACACCCACAATGTAGACAAAGATAACGGGGACGTCTTGTCGTCTTTGTAATGACACACACAATGTAGACAAAGATGACGGGGACGTCTTGTCGTCTTTGTAATGACACCCACACTGTAGACAAAGATGACGGGGACGTCTTGTCGTCTCTGTAATGACACCCACAATGTAGACAAAGATGACGGGGACGTCTTGTCGTCCTTGTAATGACACCCACAATGTAGACAAAGATGACGTGGACGTCTTGTCGTCCTTGTAATGACAACCACAATGTAGACAAAGATGACTGGGACGTCTTGTCGTCTTTGTAATGACACACACAATGTAGACAAAGATGACGGGGACGTCTTGTCGTCTTTGTAATGACACCCACAATGTAGACAAAGATGACGGGGACGTTTTGTCGTCCTTGTAATGACACCCACAATGTAGACAAAGATGACGGGGACGTCTTGTCGTCTTTGTAATGACACACACAATGTAGACAAAGATGACGGGGACGTCTTGTCGTCCTTGTAATGACACTCACAATGTAGACAAAGATGACGGGGACGTCTTGTCGTCTTTGTAATGACACACACAATGTAGACAAAGATGACGGGGACGTCTTGTCGTCCTTGTAATGACACTCACAATGTAGACAAAGATGACGGGGACGTCTTGTCATCTTTGTAGTGACACCCAATGTAGACAAAGATGACGGAGACGTCTTGTTGTCCTTGTAATGACACACACAATGTAGACAAAGATGACGGGGACGTCTTGTCGTCTTTGTAATGACACCCACAATGTAGACAAAGATGACGGGGACGTTTTGTCGTCCTTGTAATGACACCCACAATGTAGACAAAGATGACGGGGACGTCTTGTCGTCTTTGTAATAACACACCCAATGTAGACAAAGATGACGGAGACGTCTTGTCGTCTTTGTAATGACACACCCAATGTAGACAAAGATGACGGGACGTCTTGTCGTCTTTGTAATGACACACCCAATGTAGACAAAGATGACGGAGACGTCTTGTCGTCTTTGTAATGACACACCCAATGTAGACAAAGATGACGGAGACGTCTTGTCGTCTTTGTAATGACACCCCAATGAGACAAAGATGACGGAGACGTCTTGTCGTCTTTGTAATGACACCAACAATGTAGACAAAGATGACGGACACGTCTTGTCGTCTTTGTAATGACACACACAATGTAGACAAAGATATTTTTGGAAAAAAACAAATCTTTGTCGTCTTTGTAACGACACCACAATGTAGACAAAGATGACGGGGACGTCTTGTCGTCTTGTAATGACACCACAATGTAGACAAAGATGACGGAGACGTCTTGTCGTCTTCTTGGTAAGTTTGTCACACCCAAAGTAGACAAAGTATTTTTTTACCCAAAGAACGTCCTTGTCGTCCTTGTAATGACACCCACAATGTAGACAAAGATGACGGGGACGTCTTGTCGTCTTTGTAATGACACCCACAATGTAGACAAAGATGACGGAGACGTCTTGTCGTCTTTGTAATCACACCCAATATAGACAAAGATACGGAGACGTCTTGTCGTCTTTGTAATGACACACCCAATGTAGACAAAGATGACGGACACGTCTTGTCGTCTTTGTAGTGACACCCAATGTAGACAAAGATGATGGAGACGTCTTGTCGTCTTTGTAATGACACCCACAATGTAGACAAAGATGACGGGGACGTCTTGTCGTCTTTGTAATGACACACAAAATGTAGACAAAGATGACGGAGACGTCTTGTCTTCTTTGTAATGACACACCCAATGTAGACAAAGATGACGGAGACGTCGTGTCGTCTTTGTAACGACACACCCAGTGTAGACAAAGATGACGGAGACGTCTTCTCGTCTTTGTAATAACACACCCAATGTAGACAAAGATGACGGAGAGGTCTTGTCGTCTTTGTAATAACACACCCAATGTAGACAAAGATGAAGGGGACGTCTTGTCGTCTTTGTAATGACACACCCAATGTAGACAAAGATGACGGAGACGTCTTGTCGTCTTTGTAACGACACACCCAATGTAGACAAAGATGACGGAGACGTCTTGTCGTCTTTGTAACGACACACCCAGTGAGGACAAAGATGACGGAGACGTCTTGTCGTCTTTGTAATGACACCAACAATGTAGACAAAGATGACGGACACGTCTTGTCGTCTTTGTAATGACACCGACAATGTAGACAAAGATATCGGACACGTCTTGTCGTCTTTGTAACGACACCCAATGTAGACAAAGATGACGGAGACGTCTTGTCGTCTTTGTAATGACACACACAATGTAGACAAAGATGACGGAGACGTCTTGTCGTCTTTGTAATGACACACCCAAAGTAGACAAAGATGACAAAGACGTCTTGTCGTCCTTGTAATGACACACACAATGTAGACAAAGATGACGGGGACGTCTTGTCGTCATTGTAATGACACCCACAATGTAGACAAAGATGACGGAGACGTCTTGTCGTCTTTGTAAGACACCCAATTAGACAAAGATACTGGAGAGGTCTTGTCGTCCTTGTAATGACACCCACAATGTAGACAAAGATGACGGACACGTCTTGTCGTCTTTGTAGTGACACCCAATGTAGACAAAGATGATGGAGACGTCTTGTCGTCTTTGTAATGACACCCACAATGTAGACAAAGATGACGGGGACGTCTTGTCGTCTTTGTAATGACACACAAAATGTAGACAAAGATGACGGGGACGTCTTGTCGTCTTTGTAATGACACACCCAATGTAGACAAAGATGACGGAGACGTCTTGTCGTCTTTGTAATAACACACCCAATGTAGACAAAGATGACGGGGACGTCTTGTCGTCTTTGTAATGACACCCACAATGTAGACAAAGATAACGGGGACGTCTTGTCGTCTTTGTAATGACACCAACAATGTAGACAAAGATGACGGGGACGTCTTGCCGTCTTTGTAATGACACCCACAATGTAGACAAAGATGACAGGGACGTCTTGTCGTCTTTGTAATGACACCCACAATGTAGACAAAGATGACGGGGACGTCTTGTCGTCTTTGTAATGACACCCACACTGTAGACAAAGATGACGGGGACGTCTTGTCGTCTTTGTAATGACACACACAATGTATACAAAGATGACGGGGACGTCTTGTCGTCTTTGCAATGACACCCACAATGTAAACAAAGATGACGGGGACGTGTTGTCGTCTTTGTAATGACACCCACAATGTAGACAAAGATGACGGGGACGTCTTGTCGTCTTTGTAATGACGCCCACAATGTAGACAAAGATGACGGGGACGTATTGTCGTCTTTGTAATGACACCAACAATGTAGACAAAGATGACGGAGACGTCTTGTCGTCTTTGTAATGACACCCACAATGTAGACAAAGATGACGGGGACGTCTTGTCGTCTTTGTAATGACACATACAATGTAGACAAAGATGACGGGGACGTCTTGCCGTCTTTGTAATGACACCCACAATGTAGACAAAGATGACGGAGACGTCTTGTCGTCTTTGTAATGACACCACAATGTAGACAAAGATAACGGGGACGTCTTGTCGTCTTTGTAATGACACACACAATGTAGACAAAGATGACGGGGACGTCTTGTCGTCTTTGTAATGACACCCACACTGTAGACAAAGATGACGGGGACGTCTTGTCGTCTCTGTAATGACACCCACAATGTAGACAAAGATGACGGGGACGTCTTGTCGTCCTTGTAATGACACCCACAATGTAGACAAAGATGACGGGGACGTCTTGTCGTCCTTGTAATGACACCACAATGTAGACAAAGATGACGGGGACGTCTTGTCGTCTTTGTAATGACACACACAATGTAGACAAAGATGACGGGGACGTCTTGTCGTCTTTGTAATGACACCCACAATGTAGACAAAGATGACGGGGACGTTTTGTCGTCCTTGTAATGACACCCACAATGTAGACAAAGATGACGGGGACGTCTTGTCGTCTTTGTAATGACACACACAATGTAGACAAAGATGACGGGGACGTCTTGTCGTCCTTGTAATGACACTCACAATGTAGACAAAGATGACGGGGACGTCTTGTCGTCTTTGTAATGACACACACAATGTAGACAAAGATGACGGGGACGTCTTGTCGTCCTTGTAATGACACTCACAATGTAGACAAAGATGACGGGGACGTCTTGTCATCTTTGTAGTGACACCCAATGTAGACAAAGATGACGGAGACGTCTTGTTGTCCTTGTAATGACACCACAATGTAGACAAAGATGACGGAGACGTCTTGTCGTCTTTGTAATGACACACCCAATGTAGACAAAGATGACGGGGACGTCTTGCGTCTTTGTAATGACACCACAATGTAGACAAAGATAACGGGGACGTCTTGTCGTCTTTGTAATGACACCACAATGTAGACAAAGATGACGGGGACGTCTTGCGTCTTGTATGACACCCAATGTAGACAAAGATGACGGGACGTCTTGTCGTCTTTGTAATGACACCACAATGTAGACAAAGATGACGGGGACGTCTTGTCGTCTTTGTAATGACACCCACATGTAGACAAAGATGACGGGGACGTCTTGTCGTCTTTGTAATGACACACCAATGTAACAAAGATGACGGGACGTCTTGTCGTCTTTGAATACACCCCAATGTAACAAAGATGACGGGGACGTTTGTCGTCTTTGTAATGACACCCCAATGTAGACAAAGATGACGGGGACGTCTTGTCGTCTTTGTAATGACCCCCAATGTAGACAAAGATGACGGGACTTTGTCGTCTTTGTAAGACACCCAAGTAGACAAAGATGACGGAGACGTCTTGTCGTCTTTGTAATGACACCACAATGTAGACAAAGATACGGGACGTCTTGTCGTCTTTGTAATGACACCAATGTAGACAAAGATGACGGGACGTCTTGCCGTCTTTGTAATGACACCCACAATGTAGACAAAGATACGGAACGTCTTGTCGTCTTTGTAAGACACCCAATGTAGACAAAGATGACGGGACGTCTTGTCGTCTTTGTAATGACACACACAATGTAGACAAAGATGACGGGACGTCTTGTCGTCTTTGTAATGACACCCCAAGTAGACAAAGATGACGAGACGTCTTGTCGTCTTGTAATGACACACACAATGTAGACAAAGATGACGGGGACGTCTTGTCGTCTTGTAATGACACCCCAATGTAGACAAAGATGACGGAGACGTCTTGTCGTCTTTGTAAGACACCCAATTAGACAAAGATACGGAGAGTCTTGTCGTCTTTGTAATGACACCACAATGTAGACAAAGATGAC
>JAODUO010000280.1:45000-62500 GCA_025642075.2 Ridgeia piscesae
AACACAGGAAGATGTGACTTCACCCCCACCAGTGTCTAGTAATATATCAATTATATACGCATGGGAATTATTTTAGAACGAGCTTTTCAAATAAGTGGGCATGTTTTTATTAATAATTTCTGAGTGGGGGAACTCATTGTGTTTCGTACGTGCACACACGCTGGAGGATTAGTTTAAATGTAAATTAGCTCGTTTACTCCATATACGTATCTTATTCTAACTTTAAAAGGTTTCATTAAAACAAATAGCCGTTATTAAATTTAAAGGTTTGTTGTGCAATCAGACACACGTTTTCCACGTGTGCTACAACTGATGAGGACAGGTTTTTAAATTCTCGAGTCTTCCTGTTTTCCCCAGAAGAACACGTCTGTGCTTGATGCTGAAGTCAGCTGGCAGGCGTTCGTCATGAAACAAGCAAGTTGCACAGAGACCCTCACCCTCACGTACAAATACTGCATATCCTCATGTAGTATTGCGTACAGAAAGGTTCAGTCAGTAAATACGTAAGAGTAATGTAAGTTGTTCTTTTTCGTCTCGGATCTAGAAAGTGAAAACATAAACAATGGAATTTGTTGCAAGATTTTAAATTTATTTTCAATACATTTGATATATTTGTGTTATTATAATTTCAGCTATTAATCTATAATTAAAAGTTTGCCCTAATTATGACTGCTTGACGCAGCATATGGAAGGCAAGCACACACGACTACAACCACGTCGAAACGGCGAGTAAATTCGCCTCTAGGGACTGTAATTATCATGCCTCATAGCCATGTGGTATATCTAGTGCCACCCACTCGATCTGTCCTTCACTCATCGTCGTTCGCGGCCACGTAATGGGACAGCAGAAAAAGGAAATTAAACAGCAGAACAAGGAAATTAAGCAGCAGAACAAGGAAAATCAAACAGCAGAACAAGGAAATTAAAACAGCAGAACAAGGAAATGAAAACAGCAGAACAAGGAAATGAAAACAGCAGAACAAGGAAATGAAAACAGCAGAACAAGGAAATGAAAACAGCAGAACAAGGAAATGAAAACAGCAGAACAAGGAAATGAAAACAGCAGAACAAGGAAATGAAAACAGCAGAACAAGGAAATGAAAACAGCAGAACAAGGAAATTTAAACAGCAGAACAAGGAAATGAAAACAGCAGAACAAGGAAATGAAAACAGCAGAACAAGAAATTTAACACACCACAACAAGGAAATTAAAACAGCAGAACAAGGAAATTAAAACAGCAGAACGCTGAAATTAAAACAGCAGAACACTGAAATTAAAAAAGCAGAACAAAGATACTAGAATAGCAGAACAAGAAATTAGACCAATAGAACAAGGAAACTAGAACAGCAGAACAAGAAAATTAGAACAGCAGAAAAAGGAAACTAGAACAGGAGAACAAGGAAATTAGAACAGCAGAACAAGGAAAATAGAACAGCATAACAAGGAAATTAGAACAGCAGAACAAAGAAACTAGAAGAGGAGAACAAAGAAATTAGAACAGCAGAACAAGGAAAATAGAACAGCAGAACAAGGAAATTAGAACAGCAGAACAAAGAAACTAGAACAGCAGAACAAGGAAATTGGAACAGCAGAACAAGGAAACTAGAAGAGCAGAACAAGGAAATTAGAACAGCAGAACAAGGAAACTAGAACAGCAGAACACGGAAATTAGAACAGTAGAACAAGCAAACTAGAACAGCAGAACAAGGAAACTAAATAGCAGAACACGGAAACTAGAAGTGCAAAACAAGGAAATTAGAAGAGCAGAACAAGGAAACTAGAACAGCAGAACAAGGAAATCTGCAAAGCAGCACAAGGAAATTAGAACAGCAGAACAAGGAAACTTGAATAGCAGAACAAGGAGATTAGAACCGCAGAACAAGGAAACAAGAACAGCAAAACAAGGAAATTAGAAAGCAGAACAAGAATAGTATAACAACAGAACAAGGAACTTAGAACAGCAGAACAAGGAAACTACAACAGCAGAACAAGGAAATTAGAACAGCAGGACAAGGACATTTGAAAGCAGAACTAGAATAGTATAACAGCAGAACAAAGAAATTAGAACATCAGGACAAGAAAACTAGAACAGCAGAACAAGGAAACTAAATAGCAGAACACGGAAACTAGAACAGCAGAACAAGGAAATTAAACAACAGTACAAGGAAATTAGAACAGCAAACCCAGGAAACTTGAAGAGCAGAACAAGAAAACTAGAACAGCAGAACAAGGAAACCTGAACAGCAGCACAGGGAAATTAGAACAGCAGAACAAGGAAACTAAACAGTAGAACACGGAACCTACTACTGCAGAACAAGGAAACTAAACAACAGTACAAGGAAACTAGAACAGCAAAACAAGGAAATTAGAAGAGCAGAACAAGGAAATTAGAACAGCAGAGCAAGGAAAGTACAACAGCAGAACAAGGAAATTAGAACAGCAGAATAAGGAAATTAGAACAGCAGAACAAGGAAACTAGAACAGCTGAACAAAACAATTAGAACAGCAGAACAAGGAAACTAGAACAGCAGAACAAGGAAATTAGAACAGCAGAACAAGGAAACTACAACAGCAGTACAAGGAAATTAGAACAGCAGTACAAGGAAACTACAACAGCAGTACAAGGAAATTAGAACAGCAGAACAAGGAAACTACAACAGCAGAAAAAAGAAATTAGAACAGCAGAACAAATAATCTAGTATAGCATAACAAGGAAATTGGAACAGCAGAACAAGAATAATGCAACAGCAAAACAAGGAAATTAGAACAGTAGAACAAGGAAACTAGAACAGTAGAACAAGAAAATTTGAACAGTAGAACAATGAAACTGCAACAGCAGACCAAGGAAATGAGAACAGTAGAACAAGGAAACTGGAAAAGCAGAACAAGGAAATTAGAACAGTAGAACACGGAAACTGCAACTGCAGAACAAGGAAACTAAACAACAGTACAAGGAAACTAGAACAGCAAAAAAAGGAAACTAGAACAGCAGAACAAGGAAATTAGAACAGCAGAGCAAGGAAACTACAACAGCAGAACAAGGAAATTAGAACAGTAGAAAATGCAAACGAGAACAGCAGAACAAGGAAACTAGAACAGCAGAACAAGGAAATTAGAACAGCGGAACAAGGAAACTAGAACAGCTGAACAAAAAAATAGAACAGCAGAACAAGGAAACTAGAACAGCAGTACAAGGGAATTAGAACAGCAGAACAAGGAAACCAGAACAGCAGAACAATGAAATTAGAACAGCAGTACAAGGAAACTACAACAGCAGTACAAGGAAATTAGAACCGGCGAACTAGGAAACTACAACAGTAGAACAAGGAAATTAGAACAGCAGAACAAGAAACTAGAACCGTAGAACAAGGAATCTAGAACAGCAGAACAAGGAAATTAGAACAGCAGAACATGAAAACTAGAACAGCAGAATAAGGAAACTAAATAGCAGAACACGGAAACTAGAACAGCAGAACAAAGAAACTAAACAAAAGTTCAAGGAAACTAGAACAGCAAAACAATGAAACTAGACGAGAAGAACAAGTAAACTAGAGCAGCAGAACAGGAAAACCAGAACAGCAGAACAAGGAAATTAGAACAGCAGAACAAGGAATTTAGAACAGCAGAACAAGGAAACCAGAACAGCACAACAAGGAAATTAGAACAGCAGAACAAGGAAATTAGAACAGTAGAATAAAGAAATTAGAACAGTAGAACAAGGAAATTAGAACAGTAGAATAAAGAAATTAGAACAGCAGAACAAGGAAACTAGAAGAGCAGATCAAGGAAATTAGAACAGCATAACAAGGAAACCAGAACAGCAAAACAAGGAAACTGAATATGTCTGCGAAAGGAGGGGGCGGGACGAGGAGGAGAAGGAGGAGGGAGGTTCGTCACAGTGAGACCCTGTGACAGTGGAAGGGGAATAGTGTTCAGTTTATCAAATCATGGTGCTACAGACGTCACAAAGTTTACTTAACAGATACGACTAAACTGATATTGTTGGTTAGTGGGCGTTTTGCCATTTGGTTTAGGCAAACGCCCATTTGAAAAGCAAATTGTTTAGTATTTTTTTCAAAGTGTTCCCACTCTATATCGGTGCAAGTACAATACGAAATCTAACATACTATCTTAAGTTGCTAAATAAAAAATAAGAACATAAATAGTACCGTTTTCATTGTTTTAAATGGTTTTTAAATACCTCAGAACATTATTTCACAGTCAATTGTTAGATTGCAATTAGGCCTAGCGTAGTTGGAATCATGGGGGCACGTTGACATTTGATTCAGAGGTCGGACACACAAAATATCGCCGATCGTTGGTGCATTATTAGTGTGCCCAGTTTTTGCATTGCTAACACTGCACCCAAGTTTCCCTCGACCTGGCGTTAGTAAAGGCCTCCCGCAGATCAGGCAGGGCCATTCCTCGTCATCGCCCTTGCTCTCCGGGGAGTGGAAGAATGGTTGATCATTTAGGATTAACTATTCCCTATCCATAGTAGTTGTTTTAAAAACATGTTCTCTATCTTTGCGGTCGTGATACAATCTGGCGCTATTGTGATATTTTGATGTATGTCAAAACGCCTAGTTAGTGTTTTGCCCCCAACCCTGGTAGGCGTTTTGCCCCAACAACGGATGAAAATATTTTGTGACGGCTGTCAAGTTGTAATGTATTATCGCCAACTGCGCGTTTAGGTTAATCAACCATACATATATTTAAGTATACATATGCTACTAATTGCTCTATCTATCCATTTATGTATCACATACAATATAGCATCACATGGTTTTTATAATAATTCGTCCAAATAAGCAACTTTCCACTTGGAGCGTCGCAACTTCAATTGATCACGCGAACTTCGAGTCGAGCATAGCATAGTTGCTAGATCGCAGCATCTGTATAACTAGAGCTATAAGATAGGAGCTGGGGCACCCCACCCCCACCCATTCCCGATGGAACCAAACGCGTACAGATCTCGCTCAATCCCGAATGTCTCGTCGTTTAGTACGGTATCTATTTTAACATTGTACTCCATCCGTGTGAGGGCGCTGTGTGTTGAAGAGCCCCAGCTCGGGTGGATTAGCTGTGGCATAACACTGCAGCCGACGTTTTAAACTGTGTAATAACTTCCTTTTTTGGGGTAGGCGTTTTGCCAACCTAGGCGTTTTGCCCTGTCCTACCCTGTAGATGTCCTAATATAAGCTAGTTCGTTATATTTTGGTTTGCGTGGTCTGACCAATCCGGTGGGATATTGTTGTCTATAAAAGGCTCAAGTTAACGTGTCACCGTGTATGTAGTGTGTCACCGTGTATGCAGTGTGTCATCGTGTACTTAGTGTGTCATCGTGTACGTAGTGTGTCACCGTGTATGTAGTGTGTCACCGTGTACGTAGTGTGTCACCGTGTACTTAGTGTGTTACCGTGTACGTAGTGTGTCACCGTGAAGCCCGTGTTTTCTCAAGCAGACGATACACATTGGACATACGCAATATTGCGACTGTCAACTCACGCAGCAGCGCAATTAACCTAATTGCTGGCGACAGATGACACGCAATGCTCGCATCATTACCAACCGCGGTCACCGCGATCAGTTTGGCGGCAATAGCGCCGTGGAACGTCTTGTGCCAGTGTCGTCTGTGTTCAGTGGGATTGATTGTTCCTGCAATCTCTTCGCTCTGCCTGTTTCGTCGGCTGCCAGTTACTAAACGTTATGAACCACTTTCAAGCGAATAATACCTTGACATGGTTGATTTTAGTAAGAGCGTTATGAACGGTGCAGTTTCGGCAAATAAAGTGACACTTCAAAAACACAATAAATTAAAACATGTGTGTAAACGTTTGTCATATAACTGTTCCCGGGTGTTAAATTCAATACATATCTTAGTTTGAGAAAAAAAACTTTCACCTGAACAAGTTAACAAGGCCTGAAGTTTAACATGAATTTACACAAGACCCATTAATATAACAGGGGGATAACCCTTAATTGGGACCTTTCTATCATTCGGTGTTTTCTCAGTGGCCAGTGTTATGTTTTCTGATTTAGCTGAGGTGCAGGATAGATTTACAGTGAATGCGTAGTTTGTCGTTTGCGCTGGTTATTTGATGACGAACACGTGTGGTAATGGGGATATATTTACCGGAGGCAGTCGACCCAGAGAGAGGTCGCTGTCAAACGCAGCACAGGGGACATATGGCCGCAGTATAACGATTCCACAGCGGCGCATCGACCAACGGTGGTCGTTTCATCAGCGTTGTCCGGACGGCCGTGTATGTACAAACACATGACTATTGATAGAAATGTAGCAATGCAAAACGAAATGTTTAAAGTGCTAGTCGATAGGGCTTATGCTATACATTAATCATCCAACAAAAACTATATCTAGGCCCCTACACGTGTTGTCTAGACTCCTACACGTGTTGTCTAGACTCCTACACGTGTTGTCTAGACCCCTACACGTGTTGTCTAGACTCCTACACGTGTTGTCACCGTTCGGTGTTCGGCCGCTGAACCTGTGACCGCTAACGTGCGTGTCCCCAGTTGAGAGCCTCAACAGCTGTAGACCTCGCGTTGACATGTGTAGTCACAATGTAGGCCGGACAACAGGTACAGACTTGCAATGGGCAAAAGGCGGACGGGCAAAGGCGTAAACATTGATTATGTAGTTTGGATTCTGTTGTATACATATAGCTAAGCAAGTGTATTTATATAGTTACGTACAAATATACCTATTGAGTTAAAATTATAAATGTGTTACACATATCATGCAGGCAATGGACCAGAAAGGCTTTCATTATTGCCCAGCCTCGCGCCGTCACCTACGGGGAGTATCGAGCTAAATGCACTTATATTAATACATAACAATAACAGAATGTATGTGACATATCGATTATCGCAGGCATAGTAATTTCTCATTTTCACGTGTTAAAATGTAGTGACGAACAGAATAGTATTGAGAGGAGATCAGATTGACGTGTTTAAAATATTGAATGGGTATGAAAATATTGACAGAAATCTGTTTTCACATTCAAGGAAGAGAGAAGGACTAGAAGACATGGAGTTGCATTAGCAAAGAAGCAGTGTAGACTGGATATCAGTGTAGACTAGAGATTTTCACAAAGAACAGTAAACGAATGGAACGGATTATCAGCTAATTGTGTAGGTGCTAGTAATGTTAATATATTTAAAAATAAAATCGACATTGACGTAGACGTTGACGTTGACGTCGACGTCGACGTCGACGTAGACGTAGACGTAGACGTAGACGTAGACGTAGACGTAGACGTAGACGTAGACGTAGACGTAGACGTAGACGTAGGCGTAGGCGTAGGCGTAGGCGTAGGCGTAGGCGTAGGCGTAGGCGTAGGCGTAGGCGTAGGCGTAGGCGTAGGCGTAGACGTAGACGTAGACGTAGACGTAGACGTAGACGTTGACGTTGACGTAGACGTAGACGTAGACGTAGACGTTGACGTAGACGTAGACGGAGACGTAGACGTAGACGTAGACGTAGACGTAGACGTAGACGTAGAGGTTGACGTCGACGTCGACGTAGGCGTAGGCGTAGGCGTAGGCGTAGGCGTAGGCGTAGGCGTAGGCGTAGGCGTAGGCGTAGACGTAGACGTAGACGTAGACGTAGACGTTGACGTAGACGTAGACGTAGACGTAGACGTAGACGTAGACGTAGACGTAGACGTAGACGTAGACGTAGACGTAGACGTAGACGTAGACGTAGACGTAGACGTAGACGTAGACGTAGACGTAGACGTAGACGTAGACGTATACGTAGACGTAGACGTAGACGTTGACGTATACGTAGACGTAGACGTAGACGTAGACGGAGACGTAGACGTAGACGTAGACGTAGACGTAGACGTAGACGTAGACGTAGACGTAGACGTAGACGTAGACGTAGACGTAGACGTAGACGTAGACGGAGACGTAGACGTAGACGTAGACGTAGACGTAGACGTAGACGTAGACGTAGACGAGACGAGACGGAGACGTAGACGTGAGACGTAGACTAGCACGTAGACGTAGACGAACGAGACGTAGACGTAGACGTAGACGTATACGTAACGTAACGTAGCTAACGTGTTGCGTCTACGTGTAGACGTAGACGTGAGACGTAGACGTAGACGTTTGACGTAGACGTAGACGTAGACGTAGGTCGACGTAGACGTAGACGTAGACGTAGACGTAGACCAGTAGACGTAACGTAGACGTAGACGTAGACGTAGACGTAGACGTAGACGAGACGTAGACGTAGACGTTGACGAATGAGATACGTAGACGGACGGGCACGTAGACGTAGACGTTGACGTTGACGTTGACGTAGACAGTGAGACTAGACGTAGACTAGACGTATGACGTAGACGTAGACGTAGACGTAGCAGCGTGACGTATAGCGCTAGACGTAGACGGAGACGTAGACGTAGACGTTGACGTAGACTAGACGTAGACGAGACGTAGACGTAGACGTAGACGTAGACGTAGACGTAGACGTAACGTAGATAGAGTAGACGTAGACGTTGACGTAGACGTATACGTAGACGTAGACGGACACGTAGACGTAGACGTTGACGTTGACGTTGACGTAGACGTAGACGTAGACGTAGACGTAGACGTAGACGTAGACGTAGACGAAGGACGATTACAGTAATGTTACGTATAGTATACGTTTTAGTAGACGGAGACGGAGACGGAGACGAGACGGACGGAGACGGAGACGGAGACGGAGACGGAGACGGAGACGGAGACGGAGACGGAGACGGAGACGGAGACGTAGTCCTTTGCCTACAGCAGACGTAGACGTAGACGTAGACGTAGACGTAGACGTTGACGTAGACGTAGACGTAGACGTATACGTAGACGTAGACGGAGACGTAGACGTAGACGTAGACGTAGACGTAGACGTAGACGTAGACGTAGACGTAGACGTAGACGTAGACGTAGACGTAGACGTAGACGTAGACGTTGACGTTGACGTAGACGTTGACGTAAACGTATAAGTAGACGTAGACGGAGACGTAGACGTAGACGTAGACGTAGACGTAGACGTAGACGTAGACGTAGACGTAGACGTAGACGTAGACGTAGACGTTGACGTAGACGTAGACGTAGACGTAGACGTAGACGTAGACGTAGACGTAGACGTAGACGTAGACGTAGACGTAGACGTAGACGTAGACGTAGACGTTGACGCTGACGTTGACGTGGACGTGGACGTGGACGTAGACGTAGACGTAGACCTAGACCTAGACGTAGACGTAGACGTAGACGTAGACGTAGACGTAGACGTAGACGTAGACGTAGACGTAGACGTAGACGTAGACGTAGACGTAGACGTAGACGTAGACGTAGACGTAGACGTAGACGGAGACGTAGACGGAGACGGAGACGTAGACGTAGACGTAGACGTTGACGTAGACGTTGACGTAGACGGAGACGGAGACGGAGACGGAGACGGAGACGGAGACGTAGACGTAGACGTAGACGTAGACGTAGACGTTGACGTTGACGTTGACGTAGACGTAGACGTAGACGTAGACGTTGAGGTAGACGTAGACGTAGACGTTGACGTTGACGTAGACGTAGACGTAGACGTAGACGTAGACGTAGACGTAGACGTAGACGTAGACGTAGACGTAGACGTTGACGGAGACGGAGACGGAGACGGAGACGGAGACGGAGACGGAGACGGAGACGCAGACGCAGACGGAGACGGAGACGGAGACGAAGACGTAGACGTAGACGTAGACGTAGACGTAGACGTTGACGTAGAGCGTAGACTATTGACGTTGACGTTGACGTTGACGTTGACGTTGACGTTGACGTTGACGTTGACGTTGACGTTGACGTTGACGTAGACGTAGACGTAGACGTAGACGTAGACGTAGACGTAGACGTAGACGTAGACGGAGACGAGACGTTGACGTTGACGTTGACGTTGACGTTGACGTTGACGTTGACGTTGACGTTGACGTTGACGTTGACGTAGACGTGGAGGTAGACGTAGACGTAGACGTAGACGTTGACGTTGACGTAGAGGTAGACGTTGACGTTGACGTTGACGTAGACGGAGACGGAGACGTAGACGTATACGTTGACGTAGACGTCGACGTCGACGTCGACGTCGACGTAGACGTCGACGTCGACGTAGACGTAGACGTAGACGTAGACGTAGACGTAGACGTAGACGTTGACGTAGACGGAGACGTAGACGTAGACGTAGACGTAGACGTAGACGTAGACGTAGACGTAGACGTTGACGTAATCGGAAACGGAGACGTAGACGTAGACGTAGACGTAGACGTAGACGTAGACGTAGACGTAGACGTAGACGTAGACGTAGACGTAGACGTAGACGGAGACGTAGACGTAGACGTTGACGTAGACGTAGACGTAGACGTAGACGTAGACGTAGACGGAGACGTAGACGTAGACGGAGACGGAGACGTAGACGGAGACGGAGACGGAGACGTAGACGTAGACGTAGACGTTGACGTAGACGTAGACGTAGACGTTGACGTTGACGTTGACGTAGACGGAGACGTAGACGGAGACGGAGACGGAGACGTAGACGTAGACGTAGACGTTGACGTAGACGTAGACGGAGACGGAGACGTAGACGTAGACGTTGACGTAGACGGAGACGGAGACGGAGACGGAGACGGAGACGGAGACGGAGACGGAGACGGAGACGGAGACGGAGACGGAGACGGAGACGGAGACGGAGACGGAGACGGAGACGGAGACGGAGACGGAGACGGAGACATAGTCCTTGGCCTACAGCCGTACAGCCGTACAGCGGCGACAGTTGCTCGGCGGTGGTGGTGGCGGTGTGGGTGGTGGTGGCGGCGGCGGCGGTGGCCATTTGAGCGCGGCGTGACTGCCTCTGACAGCCGCCGTGCCGTGTCAGCAGCACAAGCGACGGCCGAGGCGATGGAGTCGACAGACGGTCAGCAGCATCTGTGGGCACACGGGGGGCGGGTGACCGCCCCCGACCGACGGGAACCCCTCTCCCTCCTGCCCCAGTCGGCCGGTGTCAGTCGAACTGTGACCAGAAACGAGCGACTGACCTACACGAAGCGTGCGCCGGGGACAGCGAGGTGTGACAAGTCACCCCCTAACGACACCCACCAATGGGGGGAGCAGGTGTCCCCTCCTGACAAGGATATACACGACATCAGGAAAGACGTGGGTGACACAAGTAAACACGCCGAGTGTGGTACGGCGACGTCGTGCCGGAAACTCACAACGGACGGCTCTGAGGGCGACAGCACGAGGACGCTCGCTCAAAGTGGCGGTGGTGATCTTGTTGTCATTGGTGGTGTCAGTGACAGTGGCGGCACCACTGACTCGCCCGTGGACCCAGACTCGCACTCGAGCGGGAATACCGTGCCCCGGAATGTAGCGCAGCTCGAGACTCTGGCGGCCGACCAGTCGAAGGAGCCGGTCGGTAAACAGCAGTCGCTGCAACTGAACAAGTGCCACAACCGCCGACTCAAACTGAAGACAGTATTTCGGTCGTGGCCGTCAACCTGCAGTCGGTAAGTGACACTTCACTTGTCTGTAGATGTGAAGTCGGCAGAGAGTAACACGAGACAAAACGTCCACAAAAGTGTCCCGCTTGACAACACGTTAACTGTCGTGATCGTGACATTACTTTCAGCGTAACGATTACACACACACACACACGCACACACACACGCACACACGCAAGCACTCTCTCGTTATCTCTTACTTGTGGCCACTTTCACATCGGTCAGGTAAGTTTACATTCGACGTACAATTTGGTTCACTGTACGCCCACGAACATCCTCACAAGCACGCCAGGAATAGCACTACAGCCTCGTTGTGATTGCGCTAAATGACAACGATTACGCTGTTTGACGACTTCCGGCATGTGCAACGAGCCTTGCTGCGGTTGATAGAGTGTCAGCACATGCCCTGCCTGTCATATGCTGTGCCTGTCACATGCCCTGTTATATGCTGTGCCTGTCACAGACCCTACCCGTCACACGGGTGTTGGTTGTACAACGTAGAGCATGCAAACAACTATAAAGTAAATATTTTAAGTGGCAACAGTTTTCGACACCTTGCTAATACGTTGGAATTGTGTTTTGAGATTATACGTGAAATAACACCGCATTTCACCAGAACACAACCTACCCGTGAAGACGTCTGGGCATTCGAAACTAACCTATCAACAATATGCTAGAGCACATTATTGTCGCTCCCGTGTATTAATCTGTAGTCTTGACATAGACAGTGTTAGGCCTATATCGTTTACATAATGTTAGGCGCTACATGTCGACAGAAATGTGGTTTGAAGACACTTCTTTTAAGATATTCTGTGAATGTAAAACACCGCAAGTTATTTATGTGACAACTACCCCGCCTCCAGGCACATGTAGTTCCTTCAACGTGGAGTTGTAGGAAGCTTAGGACCAGAAGCCTGCCGCTTGGTGACGGGTGACATTCCAACAGTGACGCGCAATGTAATACAAGGAATCACAAGATGTACACAGCAACGTAATGTTTGATCGCGCTTCCACGTCACCGTAGCACTATAATAATAATGATAATAATAATTGTACAAACTTCTATAGCGCCTATATCCTTAAAACAAACAAATAATCTGGCTAGTGCTACACGAGGACAGACACAAGTTATCATTGCAGCATGGAACCGCCGAAAAGCAATTTTAAACAACTAGGTTTTCAGTTTGTTTCCAAAGGTGTCTATATTTTACACAGGATATGCCCCAAGCATGCGACGTTTGTAACCATGTTTCACGTGGCCTGTTTATAATAAGGCTGAAGTGTAAGCCTACGTCGAAATGTGTCGATGTCATGTATTGCGTTAGCAATGTTAAAATACAACGCGTGATAATGTACTTCAGTCTTACAGTGATAATGAAACATTTGATTGAAACATATCAACTTATTAAACAAATCCGCTTATACAAACATACTAATAATATAATAATAATAATGATGACAATTTGTATAGGGCCGGTATCCGCCACGTGGTGGCGCTCGTGGCGTTTTTACATATAAAACATCATGTTAAAACAATATTATTAATGCCAATAAAGCGACAGTTGTAGACCAAAAAAATAATACAATCACCATTCAGTATAGTAGTAATAAAAACGGTGTAAAGTAAAGTTTGTAAACATGTACATACAATAAAAATAATAATAATAATAAAATAGTTTAAAAAATTACTTAGTGTGATAAAATGTATACTGTTCAGAACATGTCCAGGGAAAGTCCACATGTATCATTCAAAGTGAGCTTTAAAAAGATGTGTCTTCAATGCTACAAACAACACAACATTCAAAATCAGAAATGTCGTGTAGAGGCCACGAATCAGGGGGAGTGACGCTCTACGATTAACCTCTGGTCGTGGACACCTGCTACAGTGTCGTGTTGGTTGGTCAGTCACCTCAGTGACACCTGCTACAGTGTCGTGTTGGTTGGTCAGTCACCTTAGTGACACCTGCTACAGTGTCGTGTTGGTTGGTCAGTCACCTTAGTGACACCTGCCACAGTGTCGTGTTGGTTGGTCAGTCACCTTAGTGACACCTGCTACAGTGTCGTGTTGGTTGTTCAGTCACCTCAGTGACACCTGCTACAGTGTCGTGTTGGTTGGTCAGTCACCTTAGTGACACCTGCCACAGTGTCGTGTTGGTTGGTCAGTCACCTTAGTGACACCTGCTACAGTGTCGTGTTGGTTGGTCAGTCAACTTAGTGACACCTGCTACAGTGTCATGTTGGTTGGTCAGTCACCTTAGTGATGCCTGCTACAGTGTCGTGTTGGTTGGTCAGTCACCTTAGTGACACCTGCTACAGTGTCGTGTTGGTTGGTCAGTCACCTTACTGACACCTGCTACAGTGTCGTGTTGGTTGGTCAGTCACCTTAGTGATGCCTGCTACAGTGTCGTGTTGGTTGGTCAGTCACCTTAGTGACACCTGCTACAGTGTCGTGTTGGTTGGTCAGTCACCTTACTGACACCTGCTACAGTGTCGTGTTGGTTGGTCAGTCACCTTAGTGACACCTGCCACAGTGTCGTGTTGCTTGGTCCAGTCTCCTTAGTGACACCTGCTACAGTATCTTGTTGGTTGGTTCAGTCTCCTTAGTGACACCTGCTACAGTGTCGTGTTGGTTGGTCAGTCACCTTAGTGACACCTGCCACAGTGTCTTGCTGGTTGGTCCAGTCTCCTTAGTGACACCTGCTACAGCGTCGTGTAGGATGGTCATTCACCTTAGTGACACCTACTTTTACAGAACAGTGGAAGCGTTAGACGATATGGCGGAGGTAGGCAGAAGGTCAGTTGTTCACGCGAAAGGTCGTTCTGTTCTACTTTCGAGAGTGTGATTGGGCGCACTGTTCTGGTATGTGAGCATCAAACGAACGAAAATTTTGCTACTAAGTTCACATGTTCGACTGGTCAATCCACATTAAATTGGATGAAAGTATGATAAATTCATCCCATAATAAAAAGCGCGTGAACAAGCCTAGTGCAATCAACGTTCGCGAACGTGTTCTGTTATCTACAATCGTTTGCAGATGATTCATCCATAAACCGTTCTTGTGCACGTCTTCGTGTTCCTGTGACGGCGATATAACCCCTCTCATCCACATACACCAACCATGGCAACTGTCACGATATATCCCTCTCATCCACACACGTCAACCATGGCAACTGTCACGATATACCCCTCTCATCCACATACACCAACCATGGCAACTGTCACAATATACCCCTCTCATCCACAATAATCAACCATGGCAACTGTCACGATATATCCCTCTCATCCACATACACCAACCATGGCAACTGTCACGATATACCCCTCTCATCCACATACACCAACCATGGCAACTGTCACGATATACCCCTCTCATCCACATACACCAACCATGGCAACTGTCACGACATATCCCTCTCATCCACATACACCAACCATGGCAACTGTCACGATATATCCCTCTCATCCACACACGTCAACCATGGCAACTGTCACGATGTATCCCTCTCATCCACATACACCAACCATGACAACTGTCACGATATATCCCTCTCATCCACATACACCAACCATGGCAACTGTCACGATATATTCCTCTCATCCACACACACCAACCATGGCAACTGTCACGATATATCCCTCTCATCCACATACACCACCCATGGCAACTGTCACGATATATTCCTCTCATCCACACACGTCAACCATGGCAACTGTCACGATATATCCATCTCATCCACATACACCAACCATGGCAACTGTCACGATATATCCTCTCATCCACACCGTCAACCATGGCAACTGTCACGATATATCCCTCTCATCCACACACCAACCATGGCAACTGTCACGATATATCCCTCTCATCCACATACACCAACCATGGCAACTGTCACGATATATCCCTCTCATCCACACACGTCAACCATGGCAACTGTCACGATATATCCCTCTCATCCACACACGTCAACCATGGCAACTGTCACGATATATCCCTCTCATCCACACACGTCAACCATGGCAACTGTCACGATATATCCCTCTCATCCACACACGTCAACCATGGCAACTGTCACGATATATCCCTCTCATCCACATCAACCATGGCAACTGTCACGATATATCCCTCTCATCCACACACGTCAACCATGGCAACTGTCACGATATATCCCTCTCATCCACATACCCAACCATGGCAACTGTCACGATATATCCCTCTCATCCACACACGCCAACCTTGACAACTGTCACGATATATCCCTCTCATCCACACCCGTCAACCATGGCAACTGTCACGATATATCCCTCTCGTCCACACACGTCAACCATGATAACTGTCACGATATATCCCTCTCATCCACACACGCCAACCATGGCAACTGTCACGATATATCCCTCTCATCCACACACGCCAACCTTGACAACTGTCACGATATATCCCTCTCATCCACACCCGTCAACCATGGCAACTGTCACGATATATCCCTCTCATCCACACACGTCAACCATGGCAACTGTCACGATATATCCCTCTCATCCACACCCGTCAACCATGGCAACTGTCACGATATATCCCTCTCATCCACACCCAACCATGGCAACTGTCACGATATATCCCTCTCATCCACACACCCAACCATGGCAACTGTCACGATATATCCCTCTCATCCACACACGCCAACCATGACAACTGTCACGATATATCCCTCTCATCCACAACCCAACCATGGCAACTGTCACGATATATCCCTCTCATCCACACACGCAACCATGGCAACTGTCACGATATATCCCTCTCATCCACATACACCAACCATGGCAACTGTCACGATATATCCCTCTCATCCACACACGTCAACCATGGCAACTGTCACGATATATCCCTCTCATCCACACACGTCAACCATGGCAACTGTCACGATATATCCCTCTCATCCACATACACCACCCATGACAACTGTCACGATATATCCCTCTCATCCACACACGTCAACCATGGCAACTGTCACGATATATCCCTCTCATCCACACACGTCAACCATGGCAACTGTCACGATATATCCCTCTCATCCACACACGCCAACCATGGCAACTGTCACGATATATCCCTCTCGTCCACACACGTCAACCATGATAACTGTCACGATATATCCCTCTCATCCACACACGCCAACCATGGCAACTGTCACGATATATCCCTCTCATCCACATACGCCAACCATGGCAACTGTCACGATATATCCCTCTCATCCACACACGTCAACCATGGCAACTGTCACGATATATCCCTCTCGTCCACACACGTCAACCATGATAACTGTCACGATATATCCCTCTCATCCACACACGCCAACCATGGCAACTGTCACGATATATCCCTCTCATCCACACACGCCAACCTTGACAACTGTCACGATATATCCCTCTCATCCACACACGCCAACCATGGCAACTGTCACGATATATCCCTCTCATCCACACACGCCAACCTTGCAACTGTCACGATATATCCCTCTCATCCACACACGCCAACCTTGGCAACTGTCACGATATATCCCTCTCATCCACACACGCCAATCATGGCAACTGTCACGATATATCCCTCTCACCCGTTCTGGTCTAGGAGAAGTTGTGCTGCGTGTAGACAGGTTGCTGGTTGCTTCTGATAGTTTGTTCATCTCACCAAGTACCTCGGGTTCCTCCAAAATAGGCCGGAGATTGCGTACGCATGTGTATCCTTTATAACATGCATGCGTATTGTGATACTTGAATGCACAGTCATGTTCGATAATCCTTATTATTTTTAACAATGTCATATTTAAGCTTTGCTGCGTCACTGACACTTTTTCCTGCCCGTCTCCCCACCATGAAGTGGCTCGAGTGTTTTGCCCAATATGCAAATAATACGTTGTTCAAGGTCAGGAGAGGCAGAAGCAGACTTGTTCAGGAGAGGCAGAAGCG
>JAODUO010000280.1:72500-95000 GCA_025642075.2 Ridgeia piscesae
CGTGTGGTCAAGTAGGACTGTGTGGTCAAGTAGGACCGTGTGGCCATGTAGGACCGTGTGGTCAAGTAGGACTGTGTGGTCAAGTAGGACCGTGTGGCCAAGTAGGACCGTGTGGCCAAGTAGGACCGTGTGGCCAAGTAGGACCGTGTGGCCAAGTAGGACCGTGTGGCCAAGTAGGACCGTGTGGCCAAGTAGGACTGTGTGGTCAAGTAGGCCCGTGTGACCAAGTAGGACCGTGTGGCCAAGTAGGACTGTGTGGTCAAGTAGGACCGTGTGGCCATGTAGGACCGTGTGGCCAAGTAGGACTGTGTGGTCAAGTAGGACCGTGTGGCCAAGTAGGACCGTGTGGCCAAGTAGGACCGTGTGGCCAAGTAGGACCGTGTGGCCAAGTAGGACCGTGTGGCCAAGTAGGACCGTGTGGCCAAGTAGGACCGTGTGGCCAAGTAGGACCGTGTGGCCAAGTAGGACCGTGTGGCCAAGTAGGACCGTGTGGTCAAGTAGGACCGTGTGGCCAAGTAGGACCGTGTGGCCAAGTAGGACCGTGTGGCCAAGTAGGACCGTGTGGACCAAGTAGGACCGTGTGGCCAAGTAGGACCGTGTGGCCAAGTAGGACCGTGTGGCCAAGTAGGACCGTATGGCCAAGTAGGACCGTGTGCCAAGTAGGACCGTGTGGCCAAGTAGGACCGTGTGGCCAAGTAGGACCGTGTGGCCAAGTAGGACCGTGTGGCCAAGTAGGACCGTGTGGCCAAGTAGGACCGTGTGGCCAAGTAGGACCGTGTGGCCAAGTAGGACCGTGTGGCCAAGTAGGACCGTGTGGCCAAGTAGGACCGTGTGGCCAAGTAGGACCGGTGGAATAGGCCCGTGTGACCAAGTAGGACGTGGGCCAAGTAGGCCGGTGACCAAGTAGGACCGTGGGCCAAAGGGGAGAGGCCCGTGTGACCAAGTAGGACCGTGTGACCAAGTAGGACGTGTGCCAAGTAGGCCGTGTGCCAAGTAGGCCCGTGTGGCCAAGTAGGACCGTGTGGCCAAGTAGGCCCGTGTGACCAAGTAGGCCGTGTGACCAAGGGAGGCCGTGGACCAAGTAGGACCGTGTGCCAAGTAGGCCCGTGTGGCCAAGTAGGCCCGTGTGACCAAGTAGGACCGTTGGCCAAGTAGGCCCGTGTGCCAAGTAGGCCGTGTGCCAAGTAGGCCCGTGTGACCAAGTAGGACCGTATGGCCAAGTAGGCCCGTGTGACCAAGTAGGACCGTGTGGCCAAGTAGGCCCGTGTGACCAAGTAGGACCGTGTGACCAAGTAGGACCGTGTGGCCAAAGTAGGCCCGTGTGACCAAGTAGGACCGTTGCCAAGTAGGCCCGTGTGCCAAGTAGGCCGTGTGACCAAGTAGGACCGTGTGCCAAGTAGGCCGTGTGCCAAGTAGGCCGTGTGCCAAGTAGGACCGTGTGGCCAAGTAGGCCCGTGTGCCAAGTAGGCCGTGTGCCAAGTAGGCCCGTGTGCCAAGTAGGCCGTGTGGCCAAGTAGGCCCGTGTGACCAAGTAGGACCGTGTGACCAAGTAGGCCGTGTGGCAAGTAGGCCGTGTGACCAAGTAGGACCGTGTGGCCAAGTAGGACTGTGGGGGTCAAGTAGGCCCGTGTGCCAAGTAGGACCTGTGCCAAGTAGGCGTGTGCAAGTAGGCCCGTGTGACCAAGTAGGACCGTGTGGCCAAGTAGGCCGTGTGCCAAGTAGGCCCGTGTGACCAAGTAGGACCGTGGGCCAAGTAGGCCGTGTGACCAAGTAGGCCCGTGTGCCAAGTAGGCCCGTGTGGCCAAGTAGGCCCGTGTGCCAAGTAGGACGTGTGGCAAGTAGGCCGTGTGCCAAGTAGGACCGTGTGGCCAGTAGGCCCGTGTGACCAAGTAGGACCGTGGGCCAAGTAGGCCCGTGTGCCAAGTAGGCCGTGTGGCCAAGTAGGCCGTGTGGCCAAGTAGGACCGTGTGGCCAAGTAGGCCGTGGCCAAGTAGGACCGTGGCCAATAGGCCCGTGTGGCCAAGTAGGACCGTGTGCCAAGTAGGCCCGTGTGACCAAGTGGCGTGGCCATAGGCGTGTGCCAGAGGCGTGTGGCCAAGTAGGCTGTGACCAAGTAGGCCGTGTGCGTGCGTGTGCCAAGAGGCTGTCAGGGCGTGTGCCATAGGCGTGTGCCAAGTAGGCCGTGTGGCCAGGGTGACAAGAGGCCGTGGCCAAGTAGGCCGTGGCAAGAGGCGTGCCAAGTAGGCCGTGACCAAGTAGGCGTGTGCCAAGTAGGCGTGTGGCAAGTAGGCTGTGCCAAGTAGGCCGTGGCCAAGTAGGACCGTTGGCCAAGTAGGCCCGTGTGCCAAGTAGGCCGTGTGGCCAAGTAGGCCCGTGGCCAATAGGCCGTGGCCAAGTAGGCCCGTGTGACCAAGTAGGCCGTGGGCAAGTAGGCCCGTGTGACCAAGTAGGACCGTGTGGCCAAGTAGGCCGTGTGGCCAAGTAGGACCGTGTGGCCAAGTAGGCCCGTGTGACCAAGTAGGACCGTGTGGCCAAGTAGGCCCGTGTGCCAAGTAGGACCGTGTGGCCAAGTAGGCCCGTGTGACCAAGTAGGACCGTGTGGCCAAGTAGGCCCGTGTGCCAAGTAGGACCGTGTGGCCAAGTAGGACCGTGTGGCCAAGTAGGACCGTGTGGCCAAGTAGGCCCGTGTGACCAAGTAGGACCGTGTGGCCAAGTAGGCCCGTGTGACCAAGTAGGACCGTGTGGCCAAGTAGGCCCGTGTGACCAAGTAGGACCGTGGGCAAGTAGGACCGTGTGCCAAGTAGGACCGTGTGGCAAGTAGGCCCGTGTGCCAAGTAGGACCGTGTGGCCAAGTAGGCCCGTGTGACCAAGTAGGACCCGTGGGGGCCAAGTAGGCCCGTGTGCCAAGTAGGCCGTGTGACCAAGTAGGACCGTGTGGCCAAGTAGGCCCGTGTGACCAAGTAGGACCGTGTGGCCAAGTAGGACCGTGTGGCCAAGTAGGACCGTGTGGCCAAGTAGGCCCGTGTGACCAAGTAGGACCGTGTGGCCAAGTAGGCCCGTGTGACCAAGTAGGACCGTGTGGCCAAGTAGGACCGTGTGGCCAAGTAGGCCCGTGTGACCAAGTAGGACCGTGTGGCCAAGTAGGACCGTGTGGCCAAGTAGGACCGTGTGGCCAAGTAGGCCCGTGTGACCAAGTAGGACCGTGTGGCCAAGTAGGCCCGTGTGACCAAGTAGGACCGTGTGGCCAAGTAGGCCCGTGTGACCAAGTAGGACCGTGTGGCCAAGTAGGCCCGTGTGACCAAGTAGGACCGTGTGCCAAGTAGGCCCGTGTGACCAAGTAGGACCGTGTGCCAAGTAGGCCCGTGTGGCCAAGTAGGCCCGTGTGACCAAGTAGGACCGTGTGCCAAGTAGGCCCGTGTGACCAAGTAGGACCGTGTGGCCAAGTAGGCCCGTGTGCCAAGTAGGCCCGTGTGACCAAGTAGGACCGTGTGGCCAAGTAGGCCCGTGTGACCAAGTAGGACCGTGTGGCCAAGTAGGCCCGTGTGACCAAGTAGGACCGTGTGGCCAAGTAGGACCGTGTGACCAAGTAGGACCGTGTGGCAAGTAGGGGCTACCGTGTGACCAAGTAGGCCGTGTGGCCAAGTAGGACCGTGTGCCAAGTAGGACCGTGGCCAAGTAGGCCCGTGTGACCAAGTAGGCCGTGTGCCAAGTAGGCCCGTGTGGCCAAGTAGGCCGTGTGCCAAGTAGGCCGTGTGCCAAGTAGTGACCGTGTGCCAAGTAGGACCGTGTGGCCAAGTAGGCCCGTGTGACCAAGTAGGACCGTGTGGCCAAGTAGGCCCGTGTGGCCAAGTAGGCCCGTGTGACCAAGTAGGACCGTGTGGCCAAGTAGGCCCGTGTGACCAAGTAGGACCGTGTGGCCAAGTAGGCCCGTGTGCCAAGTAGGACCGTGTGACCAAGTAGGACCGTGTGGCCAAGTAGGCCCGTGTGACCAAGTAGGACCGTGTGGCCAAGTAGGCTTGACCAAGTAGCCGTGTGCCAAGTAGGCCCGTGTGACCAAGTAGGACCGTGTGCCAAGTAGGCCCGTGTTGACCAAGTAAAGGGCCGTGTGACCAAGTAGGACCGTGTGGCCAAGTAGGCCCGTGTGACCAAGTAGGACCGTGTGGCCAAGTAGGCCCGTGTGACCAAGTAGGACCGTGTGGCCAAGTAGGCCCGTGTGACCAAGTAGGACCGTGTGGCCAAGTAGGCCCGTGTGACCAAGTAGGACCGTGTGGCCAAGTAGGCCCGTGTGACCAAGTAGGACCGTGTGACCAAGTAGGACCGTGTGGCCAAGTAGGCCCGTGTGACCAAGTAGGACCGTGTGGCCAAGTAGGCCCGTGTGACCAAGTAGGACCGTGTGGCCAAGTAGGACCGTGTGACCAAGTAGGACCGTGTGGCCAAGTAGGACCGTGTGCCAAGTAGGACCGTGTGGCCAAGTAGGCCCGTGTGACCAAGTAGGACCGTGTGGCCAAGTAGGCCCGTGTGACCAAGTAGGACCGTGTGGCCAAGTAGGCCCGTGTGACCAAGTAGGACCGTGTGGCCAAGTAGGACGTGTGACCAAGTAGGACCGTGTGGCCAAGTAGGACCGTGTGCCAAGTAGGACCGTGTGGCCAAGTAGGCCGTGTGCCAAGTAGGACCGTGTGGCAAGTAGGACCGTGTGGCCAAGTAGGCCGTGTGCCAAGTAGGACCGTGTGGCCAAGTAGGACCGTGTGGTCAAGTAGGCTCGTGTGACCAAGTAGGACCGTGTGGCCAAGTAGGCCGTGTGCCAAGTAGGACCGTGCGGCCAAATAGGCCGTGTGGCCAAGTAGGCCGTGTGCCAAGTAGGACCGTGTGGCCAAGTAGGCCGTGTGACCAAGTAGGACCGTGTGGCCAAGTAGGCCCGTGTGCCAAGTAGGACCGTGGGCCAAGTAGGCCCGTGTGCCAAGTAGGACCGTGGGCCAATAGGCCGTGTGGCCAAGTAGGACCGTGGGCCAAGTAGGCCGTGTGCCAAGTAGGACCGTGGCCAATAGGCCCGTGTGCCAAGTAGGACCGTGTGGCCAAGTAGGCCCGTGTGACCAAGTAGGCCCGTGCGGCCAAGTAGGCCGTGTGCCAAGTAGGACCGTGTGGCCAAGTAGGCCGTGTGCCAAGTAGGACCGTGTGGCCAAGTAGGCCGTGTGGCCAAGTAGGCCCGTGTGCCAAGTAGGACCGTGTGGCCAAGTAGGCCGTGTGCAAGTAGGACCGTGTGGCCAAGTAGGCCCGTGTGACCAAGTAGGACCGTGGGCCAAGTAGGCCCGTGTGACCAAGTAGGCCGTGTGCCAAGTAGGCCCGTGTGCCAAGTAGGCCGTGTGCCAAGTAGGACCGTGGGCCAAGTAGGCCGTGTGACCAAGTAGGCCGTGGGCCAATAGGCCGTGTGGCCAAGTAGGCCGTGTGACCAAGTAGGCCCGTGTGACCAAGTAGGACCGTGTGACCAAGTAGGCCCGTGTGGCCAAGTAGGCCGTGTGGCCAAGTAGGCCGTGTGACCAAGTAGGCCCGTGTGACCAAGTAGGACCGTGTGGCCAAGTAGGACCGTGTGACCAAGTAGGACCGTGCGTCAAGTAGGCCTGTGACCAAGTAGGCCCGTGTGACCAAGTAGGCCGTGGGCCAAGGGCCGTGTGCCAAGTAGGCCCGTGTGACCAAGTAGGACCGTGGCCAAGTCCCGTGTGACCAAGTAGGACCGTGTGCCAAGTAGGCCGTGCGGCCAAGTAGGCCCGTGTGGCCAAGTAGGACCGTGGCAAGTAGGCCGTGTGACCAAGAGGACCGTGTGGCCAAGTAGGCCCGTGTGACCAAGTAGGCCGTGGCAAGTAGGCCGTGTGCCAAGTAGGACGTGTGGCAAGTAGGCCCGTGTGACCAAGTAGGACCGTGTGCCAAGTAGGCCCGTGTGACCAAGTACCGTGTGGCCAAGTAGGCCCGTGTGACCAAGTAGGACCGTGTGGCCAAGTAGGCCCGTGTGACCAAGTAGGACCGTGTGGCCAAGTAGGCCCGTGTGACCAAGTAGGACCGTGTGGCCAAGTAGGACCGTGTGCCAAGTAGGACCGTGCGGCCAAGTAGGACCGTGTGGCCAAGTAGGCCCGTGTGACCAAGTAGGACCGTGTGGCCAAGTAGGCCCGTGTGACCAAGTAGGACCGTGTGGCCAAGTAGGCCCGTGTGACCAAGTAGGACCGTGTGGCCAAGTAGGCCCGTGTGACCAAGTAGGACCGTGCTGGCCAAGTAGGCCCGTGTGACCAAGTAGGACCGTGTGGCCAAGTAGGCCCGTGTGACCAAGTAGGACCGTGTGGCCAAGTAGGACCGTGTGACCAAGTAGGACCGTGTGGCCAAGTAAGACCGTGCGGTCAAGTAGGACCGTGTGACCAAGTAGGACCGTGTGGCCAAGTAAGACCGTGCGGTCCAAGTAGGACCGTGTGGCCAAGTAGGACCGTGTGACCAAGTAGGACCGTGTGGCCAAGTAGGACCGTGTGGCCAAGTAGGACCGTGTGGCCAAGTAGGACCGTGCGGCCAAGTAGGACCGTGTGGCCAAGTAGGACCGTGTGGCCAAGTAAGACCGTGCGGTCAAGTAGGTCCGTGTGACCAAGTAGGACCGTGTGGCCAAGTAGGACTGTGTGGTCAAGTATGACCGTGCGGTCAAGTAGGACCGTGTGACCAAGTAGGACCGTGTGGCCAAATAGGACTGTGTGGTCAAGTAAGACCGTGCGGTCAAGTAGGTCTGTGTGACCAAGTAGGACCGTGTGGCCAAGTAGGACTGTGTGGTCAAGTATGACCGTGCGGTCAAGTAGGACCATGTGACCAAGTAGGACCATCAAACACTCTATTGGTTATCACCGAAACACATTGCTTATTGCTCCAATCAACGTCTGAAC
Organism: Ridgeia piscesae; assembly: GCA_025642075.2. Lineage (NCBI taxonomy): Eukaryota > Metazoa > Annelida > Polychaeta > Sabellida > Siboglinidae > Ridgeia > Ridgeia piscesae. The sequence continues at coordinate 79,409 of JAODUO010000280.1, forward strand.
TCTGCGCTCCGACGAACTCAGTGTGAGCCTCGTTCTCATTCAACGAGACCTGACAATATGGATGTTTCTGTCACATTCACATGCCTAGATCAACATAAACCCTGTGGAATATCAGGATTAAGGTCACCCTCAGGATTAAGGTCACCCTCAGGATTAAGGTCACCCTCAGGATTAAGATCACCCTCGGTACTCGGCGACTGTGACCTGAATAACGAAGTGACCGTATTTGTGTGCCGAGACCTTACCCTTTACTGTACCGATAGGGTGGTGGGGAGAATTTCACCCCGGGGTATCTCATCCCTTTGTGTGCGTTGTCACTCTCGAGTTCATCCAGCCTAAGTGTGAACGCAAACGTATTATTCCTAATGATTATAGTAACAATTAATCTGATCAACCAATCAAAAGCAACTAATTCATGTCATGGTTGACCAAGCCAGAATCTGATGAAAAGGTTTAAATAAAAAAAGCTCAAGACCCAATCGTTATGTGTATTATTCATTTATTTATGACCTGTACTTTGTATAAAAAGGTCATTCTAATGGTGCATGATAGCATGAAGTAAATCCAATACGTACTTTGGGAAACTTCAAATCACCGATGTTCCCCTACAATGTTCTCAGTTTCAGCTGTCAACATTCAAGCAGCAATAAGTCACTAGTGAAATATTCAACAGTCATTACAAGTTAAACCTGTCAGAGCAAATCTTAACTGCCTGAACTACTCAGAGCAGTTCGTCTTGAATCATGTATACTATTAAAAGAAAATGTAAATAAAGAAAGCACCCTACATGAAAATCATTTGGGCCTTTTTATAATGACGGATTGTTATTCTTAATAATATGCTAGCGAATCCTTGTATTTGTCTGTGCCGCCCACAGTTCCACGGTTGCAGCCTGTTTCTGCCACACTCCGCTCCATGCGGTCTCAACGTGACGTCATTCCGTCCACGTTGTCCACTGCGCAGAATCAGGATGGTATGGTTAGTTGTTGACGTCACAGCGGCCTGCTGACCGGTTCGTCCGCGTGTGTCACCATCTTCATACGTACACGTGTCCGAAAGCAAAGCCCACTGTTAACGACACTGCAAAAACTCCTGCATCAGGCCTGATTATCTGATTAAGTCAGTGGCGTGTCAAGACCGTGTTTACTGCTATGTCGTGTGTGATCAGACACGCCTTGTCATCAAGACGTCATTTAGCTGTACAAGGCGAACACTGTAGCAACGTGCCCATTACTAACTGTCAGACCTAACAACCACAATACAACATAGGTCCTGTTGTACACACCGCAGCTCGTGACTGGCTGGACCATCGGTGAGGGCGACTCGACGCCGTACAGAAGTCGCTCACGTGCCGAGCTGGGGTCTGTCGTCTCAACCAAACCGACACCTTTTGTCGCTCTTGACGGTCGTCTCGCACGTGTCGCTGTCTGCAGCTTGCTCCGTAGCGCAAGGTCAACATACACTATATCATTACTTCCTGTGTAGGACAGTATTCGTCGCCTGGGTCTCCACATCAGTGAGGTGACGGTTCCGTGTGGAGTCGTATCAACAAAGTGCTGCCACTTAATAATTAACTTAGTTCACATAGCCGTATCAATCCGCCTCTGTGTCGTGACGTGGTATGTCGTGACGTGGTGTGTCGTGATGTGGTATCTCGTGACGTAGTATGTCGTGATGTGGTATGTCGTGACGTGGTATGTCGTGACGTGGTATGTCGTGACGTGGTATGTCGTGATATGGTATGTCGTGACGTGGTATGTCGTGACGTGGTATATCGTGATATGGTATGTCGTGACGTGGTATGTCGTGATATGGTATGTCATGACGTGGTATGTCATGACATGGTATGTCGTGATGTGGTATGTCATGACGTGGTATGTCATGACGTGGTATGTCGTGATGTGGTACGCAATAACTACGCACCGTGTTGTGATACCAAGTAGATTTGACCACAGTTTTCAGACTGCATTACCATAAGCGTTGCGGCAAACGTTAGGCTACAATGGAAGAAACTCTGCTGACGGCGACAACAGCAACTGACTGTCGCGGGGTCACGTCAGCAACAGGAAACCGCATCAGAGGCGCTGATCATACAGTTTTTTCTTAGATTACCGCCAACGTGATCAACAGTTTCATCGCCTCCCAATTCGCCCAAACAATCTGCACGATTTTCCATATGCTCACGGAGAGTTGAACACATGCGATGTCCGCTATTCCTGTGAGCGACCCAAGCAGACGCAAAGCAATAAAGTAAACGTCGCGTGTGTGTACAGTTTGTCCTCAGCTCACACCATCGCGACACCACCGTCGTCCACTGGCCGCGTTGTCTGGCACGTCAGTGGTGCCAGCCAGAGGCGCCGTTAACATTGTCTGACACGTCAGTTGTGCCAGCCAGCGACGCTGCTAACATTGTCTAACACGACAGTTGTGCCAGCCAGCGACGCTGCTAACGTTGTCTGACACGTCAGTTGTGCCAGCCAGCGACGCTGCTAACATTGTCTAACACATCAGTTGTGCCAGCCAGCGACGCTGCTAACATTGTCTGGCACGTCAGTTGTGCCAGCCAGCGACGCTGCTAATGTTGTCTGACACGTCAGTGGTGCCAGCCAGCGACGCTGCTAACATTGTCTAACACGTCAGTTGTGCCAGCCAGCGACGCTGCTATCATTGTCTAACACGTCAGTTGTGCCAGCCAGCGACGCTGCTAACATTGTCTAACAGGTCAGTGGTGCCAGCCAGCGACGCTGCTAACGTTGTCTGACACGTCAGTTGTGCCAGCCAGCGACGCTGCTAACGTTGTCTGACACGTCAGTTGTGCCAGCCAGCGACGCTGCTAACATTGTCTAACACGTCAGTGGTGCCAGCCAGCGACGCTGCTAACGTTGTCTGACACGTCAGTTGTGCCAGCCAGCGACGCTGCTAACATTGTCTAACAGGTCAGTGGTGCCAGCCAGCGACGCTGCTAACGTTGTCTGACACGTCAGTTGTGCCAGCCAGCGACGCTGCTAACGTTGTCTGACACGTCAGTTGTGCCAGCCAGCGACGCTGCTAACATTGTCTGACACGTCAGTGGTGCCAGCCAGCGACGCTGCTAACATTGTCTGACACGTCAGTTGTGCCAACCAGCGACGCTGCTAACGTTGTCTGACACGTCAGGCATTCGTGTAATAGGCGCCGCTAACGTCGTCTGACACGTCTGACATTCATGTCAGAGACGCTGCTAACGTTGTCTGACACGTCAGTGGTTTTACAGAAAATAACAATGTTTTAATAACGTAAGTTATAATAATTTTGTAACCATTAGTGTGAGTATAGTTATATAAGATATGGGAGGAGCGGTGTGGGAGGTGTCGGTTGTCATTTTCATAGTTAGGTCAGAAAGTAAAACCACAGCAAATATGGTAATAATGTATGGAATTTACAAAACGCCGTAGAGTCAGGAGACTCCACTAAAACCGTGCTAATCGCTATCAAGAAATTTCATTTGCAAAATCGTATAAAACATAGTCTTCCATAAACAAACAAAACAAACAATACCAAAACAAAACATAATCAAAAAAACATAGTTATGTTCCTAAGAATAAGCTGAATATTTTCTGCGCAAAACCCCTGGAATCAACTCCCTTTCATTATAACATTTTTTGAAACTATAGCCAACAATCGGGTTTCCATGCTAAGCACTCATGCGAGACAGCACTGAACCACATGGTGTATAAGTGGGCGTCGGCGATTGACAAAGGAGTTGTGAATGGTGTAGTGCTGCTAGACCTGCGTAAAGCTTTTGATCTTTTTTGCTGGATAAATTGGACAATAAGCATTGTGGACATTATGCTGACGATTCCAGCATCAGTGACTGTGGGAAGAACGTACAGGAAATCGAACTAAAGCCAAACAACGACCTACAGGAAATATCCAATTGGTGTGGCGAAAATAGGATGGTCGTCAATTTTGACAAAACCAAGATCATGATCATCACGACCCAGCAAAAATGGCAACACCTCGACAAAACGGACGTTAACATGTGCACCAAGGGACATAAACTCCAAGTGGTCAAAAATTAGAGGCTACTTGGGTTTCATGTTGATAATTTCCTCACCTGGAAGGCCCATATACAAAATATACACAAAACGATTGCCGGAAATCTCGCACCTCTGTGCAGGATAAACCAATACCTTCCATACAAAGCAAGGAAAACGTTCTACAACAGCTATATTCTACACCACATGGACTACTGCAGCACACTCTGGGGCAATGCAACAACATCAGATCGCATCTACAAACTCCAAAGACGTGCTGCCAGTATAATAACAGACTCTGAATACCGGGCTCCAAGTGATCCACCGTTGGAACAATTACACTGGCTGCCACTACCGGAGCGCGTCAAATACAAACAGTCGCAGTTGGTGTACAAAGCAGTGAACGGGTTGGCACCAGACTATACATCTCGACCAGAACAACCCGGTCAAATGAAAGAGGGGACTTGTATGTCCCTAAAACACGAGCCAGTGTTTTCAAGAACTCCATTACTGTAAATGGCGCACACATATGGAATGAACTAAACTCAATAATAAGAAACTCGAACTCTCTCTCTCTGCCTTTAAGACGATATACAGTGTATATGCATCATGTTTTTAAAAAGAAAACAGGGACGCACGAATCAGTGAACACTTTTACTAAACGTTTTATTATTATATATAATGCTATTTAACTTATTTTATAATTTATCTATCTTTTATTATTTTTATTGGAATCTATTTTTTTATTCCGTATATTTTTATTGTTATTCTATTTTTAATTCACTCTATTTTAACGTATTACGCAATGTATAAGGTAGTCGATCAAATTGTTTAATGCATGTCTATTATGCACACTTAGTGATTTTAAACGTTGTCTCCATTCACAGGCACACTCAGTGATTTTATATATTGTCTCCATTCACAGGCACACTCAGTGATTTTATACGTTGTCTCCATTCACATGCACACTCAGTGATTTTATATGTTGTCTCCATTCACATGCACACTCAGTGATTTTATATGTTGTCTCCATTCACATGCACACTTAGTGATTTTATATGTTGTCTCCATTCACAGGCACACTCAGTGATTTTATATGTTGTCTCCATTCACATGCACACTTAGTGATTTTATATGTTGTCTCCATTCACATGCACACTTAGTGATTTTATATGTTGTCTCCATTCACAGGCACACTCAGTGATTTTATATGTTGTCTCCATTCACATGCACACTTAGTGATTTTATATGTTGTCTCCATTCACAGGCACACTCAGTGATTTTATACGTTGTCTCCATTCACATGCACACTCAGTGATTTTATACGTTGTCTCCATTCACATGCACACTCAGTGATTTTATACGTTGTCTCCATTCACATGCACACTCAGTGATTGTATATGTTGTCTCCATTCACATGTACACTCAGTGATTGTATACGTTGTCTCCATTCACAGACACACTCAGTGATTTTATACGTTGTCTCCATTCACAGACACACTCAGTGATTTTATACGTTGTCTCCATTCACATGCACACTCAGTGATTTCATACGTTGTCTCCATTCAATGCACACTCAGTGATTTTATACGTTGTCTCCATTCACAGACACACTCAGTGATTGTATACGTTGTCTCCATTCACAGACACACTCAGTGATTTTATACGTTGTCTCCATTCACATGTTGTCTCCATTCACAGACACACTCAGTGATTGTATACGTTGTCTCCATTCACAGACACACTCAGTGATTTTATACGTTGTCTCCATTCACATGCACACTCAGTGATTGTATACGTTGTCTCCATTCACATGCACACTCAGTGATTTTATACGTTGTCTCCATTCACAGACACACTCAGTGATTTTATACGTTGTCTCCATTCACATGCACACTCAGTGATTTTATACGTTGTCTCCATTCCCAGGCACACTCAGAGATTTTATATGTTGTCTCCATTCACATGCACACTCAGTGATTGTATACGTTGTCTCCATTCACAGACACACTCAGTGATTTTATACGTTGTCTCCATTCACATGCACACTCAGTGATTGTATACGTTGTCTCCATTCACAGACACACTCAGAGATTTTATATGTTGTCTCCATTCACATGCACACTCAGTGATTGTATACGTTGTCTCCATTCACAGACACACTCAGTGATTTTATATGTTGTCTCCATTCACATGCACACTCAGTGATTGTATACGTTGTCTCCATTCACAGACACACTCAGAGATTTTATATGTTGTCTCCATTCACATGCACACTCAGTGATTGTATACGTTGTCTCCATTCACAGACACACTCAGTGATTTAATATGTTGTCTCCATTCACATGCACACTCAGTGATTGTATACGTTGTCTCCATTCACAGACACACTCAGTGATTTTATACGTTGTCTCCATTCACATGCACACTCAGTGATTTTATACGTTGTCTCCATTCACATGCACACTCAGTGATTTTATATGTTGTCTCCATTCACATGCACACTCAGTGATTTTATACGTTGTCTCCATTCACATGCACACTCAGTGATTTTATACGTTGTCTCCATTCATATGCACACTCAGTGATTGTATACGTTGTCTCCATTCACATGCACACTCAGTGATTGTATACGATGTCTCCATTCACATGCACACTCAGTGATTGTATACGTTGTCTCCATTCATATGCACACTCAGTGATTTTATACGTTGTCTCCATTCACATGCACACTCAGTGATTATATATGTTGTCTCCATTCACATGCACATTCAGAGATTTTATACGTTGTCTCCATTCACAGACACACTCAGTGATTTTATACGTTGTCTCCATTCACATGCACACTCAGTGATTGTATACGTTGTCTCCATTCACATGCACACTCAGTGATTATATATGTTGTCTCCATTCACATGCACACTCAGTGATTTTATACGTTGTCTCCATTCACAGACACACTCAGTGATTTTATACGTTGTCTCCATTCACATGCACACTCAGTGATTATATATGTTGTCTCCATTCACATGCACACTCAGTGATTTTATACGTTGTCTCCATTCACAGACACACTCAGTGATTTTATGTTGCGTCTCTGGGCTTAGACTCCCGAGGTTTCAGGCGGTGTAGAAGTTTTATTTTTGTTATTATTATTAGTATTACTTGTTAGGTTGCGATGGTAGTTAATAACGCTTTTTAGTTGTCACAATGTCTGTATGCAGATGTTTATAACAACTACATTTACCTTTTCAATATGCTTAACATAACCACTGCTTCGTTGAATTAGACGAACTACGTTGTCTGGAACGATACATTTCCTCATTTCCACTGGATTAAAATGTCACATTTATTGCGAATCGGTCGCTTAGTAAAAACAAATTGCTCAGCCACTAAGTGATTAAGCGGAACTTATTGTACACGCAGCTCGCGTGCGGCAGTGACTGGCAGTGCGGACTGGCATCGAATGTGGACGAAGTCGCCTTCAAGTCAACTGATCGTATCTGTTCTGTTTGTGGAAAATAATTGTAATAATTATACTTCGTTTGAATACCAGACTCCTGCACGAATGATTCGTGTACTGCGTGTTTTGAACACGTTTTCTGTAAAGCTTTCTGATATAGCCATATTAGGTTGGCGGAATGGTTGCACCGGACAGATAAATGACAAATATCCGTACTGGTATGGTTAGTAATTAGCTGCCAGTTCGTAAACACTCAGTTGATGTCATGTGTAGGCTGAATATTGAATGATATTCATAAAAGCACCTTTTCGAAAGTGCATTAATGTGAACGGTTGTGGTTCTTTGTCAAACAGACCCGGCTACCAACGGTCTGTCGATTTCTGTTGTCACGTGATCAACTGTGCCACTCGGCGCACCTCGGCAACGTGGAACACACGAAATAATCCAAAAAGAGTCATATTCCTTTGCGTAAGGCTCTCTGAAAACAAATGTCAGATGCTTGTTTGTGTGACAGATGGCACTGATGTCTTCTTATGTGTCTCTTTCTAAACATTGTCGTCACACGTGTGACGAGGTCATCAGGAAGATTGAAATAATAAAACAGCAGAGTGACGCGTGTTCGTCATTAACATGGCGTCACACGTCGACCGGAAGTGTCTAAACCGGCCATGGGAAGATCAATATATACTGACAATTGTGCAGGATAATCAGAAATGGTGGAAATATTCATCTTTCCCGAGGCGCTGTGTTAAGTGTAAAGTGTTCAGCCAAACACAACACTTCATGTGTCAGCTCAACTCAACACTTCCTGTGTCACATCTACTCAACACTTCCTGTGTCACCTCTACTCAACACTTCCTGTGTCACCTCTACTCAACACTTCCTGTGTCACCTCTACTCAACACTTCCTGTGTCAGCTCTACTCAACACTTCCTGTGTCACCTCTACTCAACACTTCCTGTGTCACCTCTACTCAACACTTCCTGTGTCAGCTCTACCCAACACTTCCTGTGTCAGCTCTACTCAACACTTCATGTGTCAGCGCTACTCAACACTTCCTGTGTCAGCTCTACCCAACACTTCCTGTGTCAGCTCTACTCAACACTTCCTGTGTCAGCTCTACCCAACACTTCCTGTGTCACCTCTACTCAACACTTCCTGTGTCAGCGCTACTCAACACTTCCTGTGTCAGCTCTACCCAACACTTCCTGTGTCAGCTCTACCCAACACTTCCTGTGTCAGCTCTACCCAACACTTCCTGTGTCAGCTCTACTCAACACTTCCTGTGTCAGCTCTACTCAACACTTCCTCTGTCAGCTCTACTCAACACTTCCTGTGTCGGCTCTACTCAACACTTCCTGTGTCGGCTCTACTCAATATTTCCTGTGTCACCTCTACTCAATATTTCCTGTGTCACCTCTACTCAACACTTCCTGTGTCACCTCTACTCAACACTTCCTGTGTCAGCTCTACTCAACACTTCCTGTGTCAGCTCTACTCAACACTTCCCGTGTCAGCTCTACTCAACACTTCCTGTGTCAGCTCTACTCAACACTTCCCGTGTCAGCTCTACTCAACACTTCATGTGTCACCTCTACTCAACACTTCCTGTGTCAGCTCTACTCAACACTTCATGTGTCACCTCTACTCAACACTTCCTGTGTCAGCTCTACTCAACACTTCCTGTGTCAGCTCTACTCAACACTTCCTGTGTCGGCTCTACTCAATATTTCCTGTGTCACCTCTACTCAATATTTCCTGTGTCACCTCTACTCAACACTTCCTGTGTCACCTCTACTCAACACTTCCTGTGTCAGCTCTACTCAACACTTCCTGTGTCAGCTCTACTCAACACTTCCCGTGTCAGCTCTACTCAACACTTCTTGTGTCAGCTCTACTCAACACTTCCCGTGTCAGCTCTACTCAACACTTCATGTGTCACCTCTACTCAACACTTCCTGTGTCAGCTCTACTCAACACTTCATGTGTCACCTCTACTCAACACTTCCTGTGTCCGCTCTACTCAACGAATAAGAACATAACCAGTGTTAATGACCTGCGCCAACTGTTCTGTGCAACAAATGGTCAACATATATCAGTGGCAGATATATGGAGGGAATCAGTGGCATGTACAGGGAGGGAATCAGTGGCATATACAGGGAGGGTATCAGTGGCACGTACAGGGAGGGAATCAGTGGCATATACAGGGAGGGTATCACCGGCATATACAGGAAGGGTATCAGTGGCATATACAAGGAGGGAATCAGTGGCATATACAGGGAGGGTATCAGTGGCATATAAAGAGAGGGAATCAGTGGCATATACAGAGAGGGAATCAGTGGCATATAAAGAGAGGGAATCAGTGGCATGTACAGGGAGGGAATCAGTGGCATATAGAGAGAGGGAATCAGTGGCATGTACAGGGAGGGAATCAGTGGCATATCAAGAGAGGGAATCAGTGGCATGTACAGGGAGGCTATCAGTGGCATATAAAGAGAGGGAATCAGTGGCAATATACAGGGAGGCTACCAGTGGCATATCAAGAGAGGGAATCAGTGGCGTGTACAGGGAGGGAATCAGTGGCATGTACAGGGAGGCTATCAGTGGCATATAAAGAGAGGGAATCAGTGGCGTATACAGGGAGGGAATCAGTGGTATATACAGGGAAGGTATCAGTGGCATATAAAGAGAGGGAATCAGTGGCATGTACAGGGAGGGAATCAGTGGCATGTACAGGGAGGGTATCAGTGGCATGTGCACGGAGGGAATCAGTGGCATATAAAGACAGGGAATCAGTGGCATATACAGGGAGGGTATCAGTGGCATGTGCAGGGAGTGAATCAGTGGCATGTACACGGATGGTATCAGTGGCATGTACATGGAGGGAATCAGTGGAATGTACATGGAGGGTATCAGTGGCATATACAGGGAGGGTATCAGTGGCATATAAAGAGAGGGAATCAGTGGCATGTACAGGGAGGGTATCAGTGGCATGTAAGAGAGGGAATCAGTGGCATATAAAGAGAGGGAATCAGTGGCATGTACAGGGAGGGTATCAGTGGCATGTACAGGGAGGGTATCAGTGGCAGGTACAGGGAGGGTATCAGTGGCAGGTACAGGGAGGGTATCAGTGGCAGGTACATGGAGGGTATCAGTGGCAGGTACAGGGAGGGTATCAGTGGCATAAAAGAGAGGGTATCAGTGGCATGTACAGGAGGGTATCAGTGGCATATAAAGAGAGGGTATCAGTGGCATGTACAGGGAGGGTATCAGTGGCATATAAAGAGAGGGAATCAGTGGCAGGTACAGGGAGGGAATCAGTGGCATATACAGGGAGGGTATCAGTGGCAGTTACAGTGAGAGGGCATCAGTGGCATATAAAGAGAGGGATCAGTGGCATATAAAGAGAGGGAATCAGTGGCATATGAAGAGAGGGTATCAGTGGCATATAAAGAGAGGGTATCAGTGGCATATAAAGAGAGGGAATCAGTGGCATGTAAAGAGAGGGAATCAGTGGCATATCAAGAGAGGGTATCAGTGGCATATAAAGAGAGGGTATCAGTGGCATATAAAGAGAGGGTATCAGTGGCATATAAAGAGGGGGAATCAGTGGCAGGTACAGGGAGGGAATCAGTGGCATGTACACGGAGGGCATCAGTGGCATATAAAGAAAGGGTATCAGTGGCAGGTACAGTGAGGGTATCAGTGGCATGTACAGGGAGGGTATCAGTGGCATGTACAGGAAGGGTATCAGTGGCATGTACAGGGAGGGAATCAGTGGCAGGTACATGGAGGGTATCAATGGCAGGTACAGGGAGGGTATCAGTGGCATGTACAGGGAGGGTATCAGTGGCATGTACAGGGAGGGTATCAGTGGCATGTACAGGGAGGGAATCAGTGGCATGTACAGGGAGGGAATCAGTGGCATATACATGGAGGGTTTCAGTGGCATGTACAGGGAGGGAATCAGTGGCATGTACAGGGAGGGTATCAGTGGCATGTACAGGGAGGGAATCAGTGGCATGTACAGGGAGGGTATCAGTGGCATGTACAGGGAGGGTATCAGTGGCATATAAAGAGAGGGAATCAGTGGCATATAAAGAGAGGGTATCAGTGGCAGGTACATGGAGGGAATCAGTGGCATGTACAGGGAGGGTATCAGTGGCATATAAAGAGAGGGAATCAGTGGCATATAAAGAGAGGGAATCAGTGGCATATAAAGAGAGGGAATCAGTGGCATATAAAGACAGGGAATCAGTGGCATATAAAGAGAGGGTATCAGTGGCAGGTACAGGGAGGGTATCAGTGGCAGGTACAGGGAGGGTATCAGTGGCATGTACAGGGAGGGTATCAGTGGCATGTACATGGAGGGAATCAGTGGCATATACATGGAGGGTTTCTGTGGCATGTACAGGGAGGGAATCAGTGGCATATACAGGGAGGGTATCAGTGGCATGGACAGGGAGTGAATCAGTGGCACATAAAAGAGGGAATCAGTGGCATGTACCGGGAGGGATTCAGTTGCATATACAGGGAGGGTATCAGTGGCATGTACAGGGAGGGTATCAGTGGCATGTACACGGCGGGTGTCAGTGGCAGGTACATGGAGGGTATCAGTGACAGGTAGAGGGAGGGAATCAGTGGCATGTACAGGGAGGGTATCAGTGGCAAATAAAGAGAGGGAATCAATGGCATGTACAGGGAGGGTATCAGTGGCAAGTACAGGGAGGGTATCAGTGGCATGTACAGGGAGGGTATCAGTGGCATATAAAGACAGGGAATCAGTGGCATGTACAGGGAGGGAATCAGTGGCATGTACAGGGAGGGAATCAGTGGCAAATAAAGAGAGGGAATCAGTGGCATGTACAGGGAGGGTATCAGTGGCATGTACAGGGAGGGAATCAGTGGCATGTACAGGGAGGGAATCAGGGCATGTACAGGGAGGGAATCAGTGGCAGGTACAGGGAGGGTATCAGTGGCATATACATGGAGGGTATCAGTGGCAGGTACAGGGAGGGTATCAGTGGCATATACAGGGAGGGAATCAGTGGCAGGTACAGGGAGGGTATCAGTGGCATATACATGGAGGGTATCAGTGGCAGGTACAGGGAGGGTATCAGTGGCATATACAGGGAGGGAATCAGTGGCAGGTACAGGGAGGGTATCAGTGGCATATACATGGAGGGTATCAGTGGCAGGTACAATGAGGGTATCAGTGGCATGTACAGGGAGGGTTTCAGTGGCAGGTACAGGGATGGAATCAGTGGCATGTACAGGGAGGGTATCAGTGGCAGGTACATGGAGGGTATCAGTGGCATGTACAGGGAGGGTATCAGTGGCATGTACAGGTAGAGTATCAGTGGCAGGTACAGGGAGGGTATCAGTGGCATGTACAGGGAGGTTATCAGTGGCTACAGGGAGGGTATCAGTGGCAGGTACAGGGAGGGTATCAGTGGCATGTACAGGGAGGGTATCAGTGGCATGTACAGGGAGGGTATCAGTGGCAGGTACAGGGAGGGTATCAGTGGCAGGTACATGGAGGGTATCAGTGGCAGGTACAGGGAGGGTATCAGTGGCAGGTACAGGGAGGGTATCAGTGGTAGGTACAGGGAGGGTATCAGTGGCAGGTACATGGAGGGTATCAGTGGCAGGTACAGGGAGGGTATCAGTGGCAGGTACATGGAGGGTATCAGTGGCATACAGGGTATCAATGCATTACATGGAGAATCAGTGGCATATACATGGAGGGTTTCAGTGGCATGTACAGGGAGGGAATCAGTGGCATGTACAGGGAGGGTATCAGTGGCATGTACAGAGAGGGAATCAGTGGCATGTACAGGGAGGGTATCAGTGGCAGGTACAGGGAGGGTATCAGTGGCAGGTACATGGAGGGTATCAGTGGTAGGTACAGGGAGGGTGTCAGTGGCAGGTACATGGAGGGTATCAGTGGCAGGTACAGGGAGGGTATCAGTGGCAGGTACAGGGAGGGTATCAGTGGGAGGTATATGGAGGGTATCAGTGGCAGGTACATGCAGGGTATCAGTGGTAGGTACAGGGAGGGTATCAGTGGCAGGTACATGGAGGGTATCAGTGGCAGGTACAGGGAGGGTATCAGTGGCAGGTACATGGAGGGTATCAGTGGCATGTACATGCAGGGTATCAGTGGCATGTACATGGAGGGAATCAGTGGCATATACATGGAGGGTTTCTGTGGCATGTACAGGGAGGGTATCAGTGGCATATAAAGAGAGGGTATCAGTGGCATGTACAGTGAGGGAATCAGTGGCATGTACAGGGAGGGTATCAGTGGCATGTACAGAGAGGGAATCAGTGGCATGTACAGGGAGGGTATCAGTGGCAGGTACAGGGAGGGTATCGTGGCAGTAGGGAGAATCAGTAGCTTATAAAGAGAGGTATCAGTGGCAGTACAGGGAGGGTATCAGTGGCAGTATCATGGAGGGTATCAGTGGCATGGTACAGGGAGGGTATCAGTGGCATGTACAGGGAGGGTATCAGTGGCATATACAGGGAGGGTATCAGTGGCATGTACAGGAGGGAATCAGTGGCATGTACAGGGAGGGTATCAGTGGCATATAAAGAGAGGGTATCAGTGGCATGGACAGGGAGGGTATCAGTGGCATATAAAGAGAGGGTATCAGTGGCATGGACAGGGAGGGTATCAGTGACATGTACAGGGAGGGAATCAGTGGCATGTACAGGGAGGGTATCAGTGGCATGTACAGAGAGGGAATCAGTGGCATATACATGGAGGGTTCAGTGGCATGTACAGGAGGGTGTCAGTGGCATATAAAGAGAGGGTATCAGTGGCATGGACAGGGAGGGTATCAGTGGCATGTACAGGGAGGGAATCAGTGGCATGTACAGGGAGGGTATCAGTGAAAGCAGAGGGAATCAGTGGCATGAAGGAGGGTATCAGTGGCAGGTACAGGGAGGGTATCAGTGGCATGTACAGGGAGGGAATCAGTGGCTATAAAGAGAGGGTATCAGTGGCATGTACAGGGAGGGTATCAGTGGCATATAATGAGAGGGTATCAGTGGCATGTACATGGAGGGAATCAGTGGCATATACATGGAGGGTTTCTGTGGCATGTACAGGGAGGGAATCAGTGGCATATACAGGGAGGGTATCAGTGGCATGGACAGGGAGGGAATCAGTGGCACATACAAGAGGGAATTTAGTGGCATGTACAGGGAGGGTTCAGTGGCATATAAGGAGGGTATCAGTGGCATGTACAGTGAGGGAATCAGTGGCATGTACAGGGAGGGTATCAGTGGCATGTACAGAGAGGGAATCAGTGGCATGTACAGGGAGGGTATCAGTGGCAGGTACAGGGAGGGAATCAGTGGCATGTACAGGGAGGGAATCAGTGGCATTATAAAGAGAGGGTATCAGTGGCATGTACAGGGAGGGTATCAGTGGCATATAATGAGAGTGTATCAGTGGCATGTACAGGGAGGGTATCAGTGGCATGTACAGGGAGGGTATCAGTGGCATATACAGGGAGGGTATCAGTGGCATATAAAGAGAGGGAATCAGTGGCATGTACAGGGAGGGTATCAGTGGCATATAAAGAGAGGGTATCAGTGGCATGGACAGGGAGGGTATCAGTGGCATATAAAGAGAGGGTATCAGTGGCATGGACAGGGAGGGTATCAGTGGCATGTACAGGGAGGGAATCAGTGGCATGTACAGGGAGGGTATCAGTGGCATGTACAGAGAGGGAATCAGTGGCATATACATGGAGGGTTTCAGTGGCATGTACAGGGAGGGTGTCAGTGGCATATAAAGAGAGGGTATCAGTGGCATGGACAGGGAGGGTATCAGTGGCATGTACAGGGAGGGAATCAGTGGCATGTACAGGGAGGGTATCAGTGGCATGTACAGAGAGGGAATCAGTGGCATGTAGAGGGAGGGTATCAGTGGCAGGTACAGGGAGGGTATCAGTGGCATGTACAGGGAGGGAATCAGTGGCTTATAAAGAGAGGGTATCAGTGGCATGTATAGGGAGGGTATCAGTGGCATATAATGAGAGGGTATCAGTGGCATGTACATGGAGGGAATCAGTGGCATATACATGGAGGGTTTCTGTGG
>JAODUO010000280.1:105000-170000 GCA_025642075.2 Ridgeia piscesae
AAACTTAGATTGACCCTGAAGATGTTTATAACAAACTTAGATTGACCCTGAAGATGTTTATAACAAACTTAGATTGACCCTGAAGATGTTTATAACAAACTTAGATTGACCCTGAAGATGTTTATAACAAACTTAGATTGACACTGAAGATGTTTCTAACAAACTTAGATTGACCCTGAAGATGTTTATAACAAACTTAGATTTACCCTGAAGATGTTTATAACAAACTTAGATTGACACTGAAGATGTTTATAACAAACTTAGATTGACCCTGAAGATGTTTATAACAAACTTAGATTGACCCTGAAGATGTTTATAACAAACTTAGATTGACACTGAAGATGTTTCTAACAAACTTAGATTGACCCTGAAGATGTTTATAACAAACTTAGATTGACCCTGAAGATGTTTATAACAAACTTAGATTGACACTGAAGATGTTTCTAACAAACTTAGATTGACCCTGAAGATGTTTATAACAAACTTAGATTGACCCTGAAGATGTTTGTAACAAACTTAGATTAACCCTGAAGATGTTTATAACAAACTTAGATTGACCCTGAAGATGTTTCTAACAAACTTAGATTGACCCTGAAGATGTTTATAACAAACTTAGATTGACACTGAAGATGTTTATAACAAACTTAGATTGACCCTGAAGATGTTTGTAACAAACTTAGATTGACACTGAAGATGTTTATAACAAACTTAGATTGACCCTGAAGATGTTTGTAACAAACTTAGATTGACCCTGAAGATGTTTGTAACAAACTTAGATTGACCCTGAATATGTTTGTAACAAACTTAGATTGACCCTGAAGATGTTTGTAACAAACTTAGATTGACCCTGAAGATGTTTATAACAAACTTAGATTGACCCTGAAGATGTTTGTAACAAACTTACATTGACCCTGAAGATGTTTATAACAAACTTACATTGACCCTGAAGATGTTTATAACAAACTTACATTGACCCTGAAGATGTTTATAACAAACTTACATTGACCCTGAAGATGTTTGTAACAAACTTACATTGACCCTGAAGATGTTTATAACAAACTTACATTGACCCTGAAGATGTTTTTAACAAACTTAGATTGACCCTGAAGATGTTTATAACAAACTTACATTGACCCTGAAGATGTTTATAACAAACTTACATTGACCCTGAAGATGTTTATAACAAACTTAGATTGACCCTGAAGGTGTTTATAACAAACTTACATTGACCCTGAAGATGTTTATAACAAACTTACATTGACCCTGAAGTGTTTTTAACAAACTTAGATTGGCCCTGAAGATGTTTGTAACAAACTTAGATTGACCCTGAAGATGTTTGTAACAACTTACATTGACCCTGAAGATGTTTGTAACAAACTTACATTGACCCTGAAGATGTTTATAACAAACTTACATTGACACTGAAGATATTTATAACAAACTTCCGTTGACCATGAAGATGTTTGTAACAAACTTACATTGACCCTGAAGATGTTTATAACAAACTTATATCATTATAGAACCTTTGTATGCCGATGTTCTGATGTCAAAGCCAGCATTCTAGAAAGCCAGATCACATCAATGGCGCGGAAGACACGTGAAAGTGATCGATTATAAAGTGAACTGATATTGATAATGCTTCACTAACTTTTTGTTTCGGCAGCTGTTGTACGCTGAACGAAAGCGATTAATCGATAGAAATTTCACACGTGAACATGTCTTCAAAATGCTGTGAACCCGCGACGTGTTTCCGCTACCTACTCATTGACACTTCACCGTCCAGCAGGTGTCGCTGTGTCTGTGGCCTACCCGTTTGCTGAGTTGTCGAGTCGAGAGCTATCAGCTAAGCTAACAGACACGCGTGCCTGTTGGCTCCGTTGATAGCTCTCGAGTGCGCTGCGTTTTTCGTGACCAAAGTTCCACGCGAGGCGGTGACCAAAATATCTATCGTGTTTAATACTGGTGCAAATGTGCTTCTACCATGTCCGGGCTGTATCATTTAAAAGCAGTGATGTGCGACAGTTGGCAATGGAGGAACTGTTATATATTACAACCACTTTGTAAATGCTGCATCTCATAAATCAAACATGCCAGCATGCAGTCGTAACTTTTACAATAATTATTGTTAGTTATGTTTTTGTCATAAAGAAACACTACCGTAACAAATAAATTAATAAAACATACGTTGGACTGTGCGAATATTCCACTTGCTTTTCTGACGGCTTGATCTAATTTGCCATGCAACCACACCAAGTGATGGATGGGTCACATGATATGTAGCGGTTAGCTCCGGATCTTTCTCACCGGGTGCGGTGAGACGCGGCAAGAGCTATCAGCTGAGCCAACAGCCTCGCGTGACCAGCTGATAGCCCTTGTGTGCGCCAGGCTGTAAGTACGGAAGACAGATTGCACAAGACATACAGTAGGCCTATCGTTCGAGGTGCGTTGTACTCCGTGTAACTCTGTGTAAATGACTCGTGGTACGTTGGTAGGTGATACTTTAACGTGACCACGCACGCACGCACGCACGCACGCACGCACGCACGCACGCACGCACGCACGCTGTGTGCGCACAAACACAGACAAGCACGCGCACACTTCAAAGTTATACTAATAGGTCAGAGCCTTTTTATAGTAGAGTAAGTTATAATCTCAAAATCAATAAGCATTTTATTAACGTTTGTGTGGGTGGATACGCCAGGGACCGACGGTGGATAAACAAAGTTGTAACGGTTAGTGTTTTAAATGGTGGCGGTGTCGTTTGTGTACGTGTAACAGTGACATTAAGAATTTGGCTAATGTCACTGCTTACGCCAGTTCCAGGAACAAATACTAATTTTAAAAAGCGCATGATACAGCCCGTGTATTTAGCGTGCATTAAATCACGACGGGCTTCAGTAAATGTCAAATTGCGCCTGCGGCCATTTTCTACACTGCCATTAATTAATGAAGGTTCGCGCGAAGGTCGCATTTCGTTAAGCTTTACCTGGAATCTTACATACATACACCACTGTATACATATCGGCCATAAGCAAAGTAACAGCGGATATCAGCCAATGTTGCACACCGTAAATTCGACGGAAGTGCCTGGCACGACATGACATGAGTCTGGACGAGTGTAGAACTGATCCTACTACCAACTCCGACGCAACGATTCACTGACATACTAAACCTGTGTGTGCGATTCTTCATTGGTGCTCGTATGTATTGTAGACTGTGCGACAGCCGGGCAGTTATGATTTTCATAAACACAGCTGAACGTTGATCAACAATATTGTGTTACGCTATGCCTATGATATGGCCAACGTGCTCAGCGGCAGTAGTCCTGTTGTCTTAAAGCCGAACACAGTCACTAACATCGAGTATTAAAATTAATGTATTTAACACCCGTAATGAGTTGTTCAGTCAGTAAGACTCTCAAAGTGTATTCAAACATTTGACAACAAACATGTTTGAAATCACTGACTTTTCATTTTCGTTTACGCTTGACAATCACTTTACGGTATTAGTATTATATTTGCCACGCTTGTAGGCCTACATCTCCTTTTTCACATACTAGAATAAATACATATTATGTATAACCTCAATAAGTTATTGCGATACAATATACACCGGTTATTATATTTTAAAACAGCATAATTCAATACGAATATTATTTAATAAGAATTTGTAACCATTATTTAAATTATATATTATGTGCCAAGAGTAAATTGACACAAAAGTCATTCAAATTGACCTATGTTAAACATTGTAGTATTGTAGTTAAATTTGCCTGTTTGTATTTGTGTTTTATTGTCGTTAACAATGTTCTGAGTACAATTTTCTGAATAAACTTCCATACCTAAAAATATGTATATATATATATATATATATATATATATATATATATATATATATATATATATATTATCAAGCTCTCTCACCTACATAACCAGCATATTGGAATTCGATGCTCATTCCAGCAAGAAATCCCAGACAGTTACCATGAACCTTCTTTACATTTGTGTGAATTCGCTTCCTGCCAGCGTTAAATTAGAAGGAAATATAGTTGCATTTCTCATATCTCATTATTGCTGCTTATCCTCCATAGCTTCCTAGCACCTTCATCCATCCGTCGACGACTCGCGCATTATTTACGATAACGATCATTGCTTAATCCCTTGGTTTTGTCGCGCCACTGGGCTTCACCTTTTTGAGCATATTGGTGCATAATAAGTCAATATTATATTTCAAAATCGCAAAAGCTTAACCCTGATACACCTCTGTACGCCACACGTTTGTATTTTGTTGCGTGTTTCGCGAGAGGCTCAGAAACAATGTAACTCTCCGTTAAGGGGGTGATACACGTACGAGTGCCTCGTACGAGTCACTCGTACTAGTACATGACACACGTAGTCGTGTCGAAACAATCGAGTCGGGAGAGTTGCGTGAGTGACGACATAATATGAAGGCCATTACACACACACACACACGCACGCACGCACGCACGCACGCACGCACGCACGCACGCACGCACACACACACGCACGCACGCACACACACACACACACACACACACACACACACACACACACACACACACACACCATCCGAGTCACTCGTACGTGTATCACCACTTTTAGTTGTAGGCCTACATATTTATAGACAAACTTGCCCAGTTATCCAGCGGTGCTTGAGGGAAAGGGGGCTACCCACACCAACACTTAAAAACAACAGTCCCTGGTGTTTCATCACCACCGCCCAGTGAAAATGTGTTAACAGAGTTAAATGTTAGGAAACATTTCCACAATCTCGCATCTGGGGGAAAAGTAATCTACCGTGGTTAAACGTTTGAACCTTGCTTTACATTACGTCAGTGTGTCACAGAAATAGGTCGCGCGCTGATGTCATGATGCAACCAAATGTTAACATGTCGCGTACTTCACAAACAGCCTTCTGAAATATTTTGCACCTAATATTTTCCACCACCACCAACCCCACATACCGACTAATTTAGAATAGTCTAAATCTACAAGCCATTCGAGTTGATCACATGCAAATTTTCAACCCGATGCATACCAAACTGACGTAGTCGTACGTTCTAAATAACTATTTTATCCATCATTCGTATGGAGGTCCCTTCATTTTGATATAGCCGCCGATCAATTCCAGGTCGTAGATTGAATTTTCCGTCGTTTGGTGTTCAACGGATAAACCATTTGCGAAGGAAATTAGTATAATTTCCATTTCTGATTTTCCATTAATAGTATCGACTGGTGTCGATTGGTGGATTGGTGGAGTAACTACGACTACGAAAGACTCGTCATCGAGGCGATGCGAAGAGTTCTTCACCGACCTTCGCACTCTTCAAAACGAGCACCAGGATTCGAATCCTACTCGAACCTTGAGCAAGTTCGCTCACTCTACATTGCGGCCGTTCACTCTACATTGCGGCCGTTCACGCAGTTATATGACTGAGTATTTGGTTATTGACAGTGGTGGATATTTATGTATGAATAATCTTTGTGCATTAGTTGCAGCGTGGTTGAATACTTCGCAGAGAAGCCGAAATAGCGTTCGGTTGAACATACAGGTCTGCCAGGGAGTAAAGTGTCCTGAGGCCATCAGCAATAGTTATCATTGATAATATTAGCGATAATTTAATGAGAGGTTATTTATGTTTTATTGCAATAGTTATATATCTAATGCTAGCGATGTTTGTTTCGCGAAATCTTTCCCGGCATTCCACCTGTGTACAGCCAGCAGCAGTGGCCGTCAGACTGAGTTAGCTCAGACTGCGCTACAAATGGGAGACTCCATTTTGCGAAAGACAGACAGGACATTAAGCAAAGGAGAAGACGTTGTTGTTTGTCTTCCGGGGGCTAGGATAGAGCATGTGACTGAACGGGTAGAGAACGTATTAGGGCATGGCCAAGGGGGTCTATATTAGTCAGTGGTGGGATGTAACGAAGTACATTTACTTCGTTACATTACTTAAGTAGTTTATTTTGAAATCTACTTGTAACGAAGTACATTTTTGTGGAATTACTTTTACTTGTAACGAAGTACTTTTTTATTTACTTTATTACTTTTTTACTTCTAAATTTTGCGTTACTATAGTCTACCACCAATTTTAAAACTACCATCAACCCCTGATTGTGTAGTCGTTGTTTGCTTTGCGCTCGGACCGACATCAATCGTGTTTCACGCTGATCTGTTATATAACTGGCGCTTGGTTTCCGAGACGTCCCAGCGTGTGTTAAGACCCATGAAAAGTCTGTTTGATTAAGGTCAATTAAAGAGTAAATGTGGTGCAAGGCGTTGTTTGTTTTGTGCAGACATCAATGATCAGTCGCGTTTCCCTTCTGCCAGTCCTGGCTTCGGTGCTTCCGTAAGACCATCGTCCATGCCGCGAGTCAAAGGCTTGAAAATTGCAATCGAGATTCATTGACACTTCTTGTTTAGAAATCGGATAAATAGGTTGCATCTCAGTAGAAAAGATCAGTATAATGCTACGCTGAAATGTAATGATGAATTGCGTCGCAAATATTAGGCGTAACACTTCGGCTTCGCCACGCAAAACATGCTACTGATGCATAAACTTATGAATTCATCAACCGTCTATAAAATTGTAGGAGTCGTAGTAATTTTGGCGTGGTAAATGCGAGTTATAAATCGGTATTTTAACGATAACTGAAAGACGAAGGAAGTTGTGCCAATAATGAGCGTATTTATTTTAGTTTTCAATCTTTATGCGCGTTCAGCGACTGAGAGCCAGGTTATTATTCTCGATATCATATTATCGCTCATCTCCATACAATTTTACTTTATTTAGTTCAACATTCAACAGTGTGTAACACTGTTTTCTGAACATCGCATAGGTTGCGCGGTCGACACGCAGTACCTTCCTGTACCTACGAGGTTTGTGGTGCAGTGGCTGCATTGGTCTTCTTTTAAATACCGTTGGCAGTAGATACAGAATGGAATCGTAGTAAATATGAACGCTAAATCTAAATATCAAGACACCTTAAATTTAGTCATTATCTTAAGCTAACAAAATTATATATATACATATACATATATATATATATATATATATATTATATATATATATATATATATATATATATATATATATATATATATATATATATATATCATATAAGTCAAACATCAACATCATAATTGAATTGGTGGCATCAAAGATCTTATATAAGTTTATATATGTCATCATCATCGTATATAGTATATCGTATATGTATATATATATATATATATATATATATATATATATATATATATATATATATATATATATTGGCACTGACCGAATACTTTTGTACTTTTACTTAAGTAGTTTTGTGGAGCGGTACTTTTACTTAAGTAGTTTTTTTCGGGGGTACTTTTACTTTTACTTAAGTAATTATTTGGGAGGTTACTTTTACTTTTACTTTTACTTAGTTACTTTTCTGGAGTACTTGTTACAGCACTGATATTAGTACATGTAGGGACGAACAATGCAAACAGGGATGGAACAACCAGGATAGTAAAGAGATACAGAGAGTTGGTAGAGACACTGAAGAAGACGAGAGTTGAACAGATCATACTCTCAGGAATCCTGCCAGTGTTGAGGGGAAGGGGAGCAACATTTAGAAACTGCAAGAGGATGGCAATTAACGGACTATTGGAGCAGATGTGTGAAGAAGAATGAGTTGGATTTGTAGATTTGTGGGGATATTTTGTTGGGAAAGAAGACATGTATATGAGATATGGTCTCCATCTAAGCGGAAAGGGCGCAGCAGTGTTCTCCGAGAACCTGCTTCGATCGATGGACAATGGAATAGGTTGCAACTTTTTAAACTAGTTTCGCAGGGGGGATACACAGAGAAGCCACATACTAGAGGCATAGATAAAGATAGCAAAAAGAAATCAGCAAAGAACAGCCTGGAAAGCCCGACGGAATTTGGATATAAATGTGTTTGTTTAAATGCAAGGAGCATAGTAAACAAAAGAAATGAACTAAACATTATGGTAGAAGATATTGACCCTCACATAACAGGTATAACTTAATCTTGGGCCACACCCGATATATCAGATGCCGAATTAGGAATGACAGGATATGTAATGTTTAGGAAAGATAGATTAGGAAGAAGGGGAGGCGGAGTTATTTTATATATTAAAGAATCCATCCAGGCTTATGAAATAAAATTAGAAAAAGGAGCAGAAAGTGAAGAAGCTGTCTGGTGTAACATAGTTACAGGAAACTCAATATTAACTGTTGTGTTAGTGTATCGAAGTCCAAACATAAGCATGGAAGAGAATGAAAAAATACATAACGCTATCAAAGAAGTGAGTAAACGGAACTGTATTATTATGGGGGATTTTAACCATTGACATATACAGTGGACATCTCTACAGAGTACCGGGAGAGAGGATCAGGAGTTTTTTTAATCTAGTACAAGATAGTTTCCTTTCTCAACATGTGTTAGAAGCAACCAGGGGCGAGAACGTGTGAGAGACAGTATTGAGCTCACAGAAGGAATTTGTTGATAATGTCAAGATATGTGAGCCACTTGGGTGTAGTGATCACAACCAGATACATTTTATCATCAAAGTAAGGGGACAACGGAATAGAAAAATAAGGTACAGGAAAATAATTCACAAAGGAAGATATAAGGACATGAGGGAATATTTAGCAAAGATAGGCTGGAATAACACACTGAAGAATAAGACAGCAACAGAATGCTGGAATATTTTAAAGAGTGAAATTGACTGCGTCGTTGACAAATTTGTCCCCTTGAAAAAACAGGGGAAACGGTCAAAGAAGAAACCCTTATCGAAAGAAGCCATTAGAAAAATCAAGTACAAGCAAATGATGTGGAAGACATATAGACATACCAGAAGTGAAGAAGACTATAGCATTTATAAAGAAGCACTTAATCAAGCTACAGCTGAAATTAGAAATTCAAAGAGAAGCTACGAACAAAAAAGCACTAGAAAGAGTACAAAGGAGAGCAACCAAAATGATACCAAAACTCAGGAATATTAGTTATGAAATGCGTCTAAAAGAATGTGGTTTAACAACACTAGAAACCAGAAGATTGAGAGGAGATCAGATTGAGGTGTTTAAAATATTGAATGGATATGAAAATATTGACAGACATATTTTTTCACAGTCAAGGAAGAGAGAAGGACTAGAGGACATGGAGTTATATTAGCAAAGAAGCAGTGTAGACTAGATATTAGAAAATTTTCATTTTCACAAAGAACAGTAAACGAATGGAACAGATTATCAGCTGATTGTGTAGGTGCTAGTAGTGTTAATATATTTAAAAATAAAATCGGCATATACCTAAGACGGGCGGGGTATACTTAGATAGATAGGTTGGACTCTCGATAAGCCAAATGGCTTCCTAGTCCACCTGCCATCTAGAGTTGAATCTCTAGGTGGCAATCTTGTTAAATCTTGTTAAACTGGTGCGTTGTCATTTTATCTCTCTTGAAGTTGCTGCGAGCAGATCGCTTGACCTCGATGACCTTGGTATTTGCCTCGTACAGTGTGGTCAGTAGATCGCTTGACCATGAGGCGGGAGCCGTGAGGTGGGGGCCGTGAGGTGGGGGGGGGCGTGAGGCGGAGACCGTGAGGCGGGGACCGTGAGGCGGGAGCCGTGAGGCGGGGACCGTGAGGCGGGGACCATGTGGTGGAGGCAGTGAGGTGGGGGCCGTGAGGTGGGGCCGTGGAACGGGGGCCGTGAGGCGTAGAATGTAGCGTAATCACCAGTGTGTGTGACTCTTTCCTCGCGCTCGTTGACATTTAAGGATATAGAGCAGTATCCAGTCCTTGAGATGGTTCTAAACAAAGTCATGTTGACCCCGGAAGCCTACTGCAAACAAGCCCGTGGGGTGAGGCGAAAGCATTCCTCTACCCCTCCACCCCTCCACCCCTCCACACCTCCACCCCTCCACCCCTCCACACCTCCACACCTCCACACCTCCACCCCTCCACACCTCCACACCTCCACGCCTCCACGCCTCCACACCTCCACACCTCCACACCTCCACCCCATTAGTTCTATTTGATCAGATATGAAATGGGTAGACTATAATTATGTTGTTGAACTGTCTTAGTGAATCTCGTCGGGATGTAGTTGGAGGTGTTTGGTGGGTTTGAAGGTGTCAGCTACTCAGAAATGATTCCTCGAAACATTTACCACGTTATATGGCATTAGAAATTTAGATATGTAAAGCGTGCTTGTTTTCGCGTAGAACACATTGGTCCATTGCTTGATGCAAACTGACGAAAGTCCACGATGTGTCTCAAGTAGAAATCAAATAGTTGCATGTGCACACCGAGCGGCCGATTCGAAACAAGGCTGCGCTAATGTTGATGGTGCATTAAGACGCCTCGGACGACATGGCATACTTAATCGTTGCATAAAACAATAATAAGTGCTTACGTCGACAGTGCGTGCCCCTAAAGTGTCAATAAGTCGGCATAAGATATCCATAAAATACACACTAGTCAAATAAAATACATTGGTAATGGTTGACATGAAGTATCTATGAAGGAAATAGCTATGCACCTTAAACTTCGTTGATTTCTTGCACATGGCCCACATTTCAAAAACAGCTCCTTTGGCGGGGGGGGGTGTTGCGTAGGCACCCTCTACCCAGCTGAGGTAAATCACGTCAGCTTCGAGGAAGGGTTCTGCAAGAATAAACTAGTTGTACGGCTTTGTCTTATCCTTATGGAAGGAGCTGACAGCTGAGGGCGCCAGTGATGGTTGGGGGCGTCAGTGATGGTTGGGGGCGTCAGTGACGGCTGGGGGCGTCAGTGACGGCTGGGGGGTCAGTGACGGCTGGGGCGTCAGTGACGGCTGGGGGGCGTCAGTGGTGGCTGGGGGCGGCTGGGGGCGTCAGTGACGGCTGGGGGCGTCAGTGACGGTTGGAGCGTCTGTGATGGCTGGGGGCGTCAGTGACGGCTGGCGGCGTCAATGGCGGTTGGGGGCGTCAGTGATGGCTGGGGCGTCAATGATGGCTGGGGGCGTCAGTGGCGGTTGGGGGGCGTTAGTGACGGCTGACGGCGTCAATGGCGGTTGGGGGCGTCAGTGATGGCTTGGGGCGTCAGTGGTGGCTGGGGGCGTCAGTGGCGTTTGGGGCGTCAGTGACGGCTGGCGGCGTCAATGGCGGTTGGGAGCGTCAGTGATGGCTGGGGGCGTCTGTGACGGCTGTGGGCGTCAGTGGCGGCTGGGGGCATCAGTGACGGCTGGGAGCGTCAGTGACGGCTGGGGGCGTCAGTGACGGCTGGGGGCGTCAGTGACGGCCTGGGGGTCAGCAGTGACGGCTGTGGCATCAGTGACGGCTGGGGACGTCAGTGACGGCTGGGGCGCGTCAGTGGTGGCTGGGGGCGTCAGTGACGGTTGGAGCGTCTGTGATGGCTGGGGGCGTCAGTGACGGCTGGGGGCGTCAGTGGCGGTTGGGTGCGTCAGTGACGGCTGGCGGCATCAATGGCGGTTGGGGGTGTCAGTGATGGCTGGGGGCGTCAGTGATGGCTGGGGGCGTCAATGATGGCTGGGGGCGTCAATGATGGCTGGGGGCGTCATGATGGCTGGGGGCGTCAGTGATGGCTGGGGGCGTCAGTGGCGGTTGGGGGGCGTCAGTGACGGCTGGCGGCGTCAGATGGCTTGGGGGCGTCAGTGATGGCTGGGGGCGTCAGTGATGGCTGGGGGCGTCATGGTGGGGGTCAGTGGGCTGGGGCGTCAATGATGGCTTGGGGGCGTCAGTGATGGCTGGGGGCGTCAGTGGCGGTTGGGGGCGTCAGTGATGGCTGGGGGCGTCAGTGATGGCTGGGGGCGTCAGTGATGGCTGGGGGCGTCAGTGATGGCTTGGGGCGTCAGTGATGGCTTGGGGCGTCAGTGATGGCTGGGGGCGTCAATGGCGGTTGGGGGTGTCAGTGGTGGCTTGGGGCGTCAGTGATGGCTTGGGGCGTCAGTGATGGCTGGGGGCGTCAATGGCGGTTGGGGTGTCAGTGATGGCTTGGGGCGTCAGTGACGGCTGGCGGCGTCAATGGCGGTTGGGGGTGTCAGTGATGGCTTGGGGCGTCAGTGATGGCTTGGGGCGTCAGTGACGGCTGGCGGCGTCAATGGCGGTTGGGGGCGTTAGTGATGGCTGGGGGCGTCAGTGATGGCTGGGGGCGTCAATGATGGCTGGGGGCGTCAGTGGCGGTTGGGGGGCGTCAGTGACGGCTGGCGGCGTCAATGGCGGTTGGGGGTGTCAGTGATGGCTTGGGGCGTCAGTGGTGGCTGGGGGCGCCAGTGACTGCTGGGGGCGTCAGTGACGGCTGGGGGCGTCAGTGATGGCTGGGGGCGTCTGTGACGGCTGGGGGCGTCAGTGATGGCTGGGGGCGTCTGTGACGGCTGGCGGCGTCAATGGCGGTTGGGGGTATCAGTGATGGCTGGGGGCGTCAGTGATGGCTGGGGGCGTCTGTGACGGCTGGGGGCGTCAGTGGCGGCTGGGGGCATCAGTGACGGTTGGGGCGTCAGTGACGGCTGGGGGCGTCAGTGACGGCTGGGGGCGTCAGTGGCGGCTGGGGGCGTCAGTGGCGGCTGGGGGCGTCAGTGACGGCAGGGGCGTCAGTGGCGGTTGGGGGCGTCAGTGATGGCTGGGGGCGTCTGGGACGGCTGGGGGCGTCTGGGACGGCTAGGGACGGCTGGGGGCGTCCGTGACGAGGTGTAAATATCGGCTGTTGAGACCCTCAATGCAAATGAGGATTTTTTGGCAGCCTGCTATGGCATATCGAATTTTAAATGATATGTTCGAGGATCTGTTGTGCCGAAAATATATACATGCATCCAGTATATTTGTTGTTAGTCATACGTCAGTCCTTAGTTCGGTTAGCCGAAATAACCAGTGGCTCCTCTGGCGGATAATATTACACTACACTGGCCGATGAAACACGAATCCACAATGCGTCCTCGATCCTAGCAGCCAAACTGGTGAACGATTTGTAGAATCAAAATATTGTCATTCTACCGGAACCGTCGTATTTACTGTCGCTGCTCACTCCTGTAAGAATCTTGGGACGGCCGGACCAGATCTTTTCCTGTACTGCGCCTACTCTCTGGGATGGTTTTTTATTTGTCTTAGATCTGTTGAAAATATTGCTAAATTCCGCCGTCATTTAAAAAAACATTATAAACTTGCCTATCCACCATAGCTCCCCGACTTATATGTTGACAACTAGCATTGTATATTGACTCTGACATAGATTAACCATGTTTAATGACATGACAGTGACACAACGTTGACACGACGATGACACTACAGTGACACAACAGTGACACGACAGTGCACGACAGTGAGATGACCTAAATAGTGCGAGTCTTAAAAAGTGAACCGCCGCTGACGAAACGCTGTTGGTGAGATTAAGCAAGTCACGTGGCTTAACCCGTGCATGTAATTGGCTAGCATTAGTAACGATCATCACTTGCCGTTGGCGACTGTGTAGACAATGCTGACTGGAAACAAAAGTGTTATGCAACCGATGGTCGTAGACTAATGCAGCTGACGACAACACAGCATAAATGTTGATGAATGACAACAAACATTGTCAACGTTTTGTATAGGCTATGCCAGATGTTTATTGAGTATAATAGTCTTTAATAGTAGATAATGTAGGCTATTGTTACGCTCACGCTTATGGATCTACGAGAAGGAGGCTACCAGTGCCGCTGTAATTTGTGCCGTGGATGGTAACTCAAGTACTCACTATAACTTGAATCAATTGTGAACGTACAGTCTCAGTACAATTCCCTGTTTCGTTGACTGGTAGTCGTGTCCAACAGAGCGTTTCGTACGTCGTGTCCAGCAGAGCGTGTCGTACGTCGTATTCGGGGTTAATCAAAAAGATACGCCGTGAGTGGAAATGGCGCTCGGTATCATTTACGTCAATTATGTCACTTCCGCTATTGCTCGTCTGATCTCGTTTCTCGATTCTCGCTCGGTCGCGACAGCTCACCGATATGTTGCAGTATGCAAACATAATAGGTCCTGCGTTCAAGAACATAAAACGTACTGTAGGCTGACAAAAAGACTTAGACAGCTCTGTGTGTGGACGATAACTTGTTTTTTATTTAATATAGTACGTTATAAGGCTGTTGGTTGCTAAGCAAAATATGAGAAAAACAAACCACGATTTTGTGATATTACGCTTATGACATATTAGTGGCCTAATGCGGTTGTAGTGTATGGTTTATACGTTTGTCTACGTTTATTAATTATTATGTAATCCATGTTTACATTTGGCTTGAATATTTCATATAAACTGGTTTAATATATTATAGTTTATGTTCTTATTTACATGGTAGACAGTGTCATGTGTTACATCGCGTAGGGTAACATATCATAACTTAGTCAAACCCATTAGGTCTCCATGTGGACCCACATTCTTCAAGTGGGTGAATGACGGAGGCGCCACATCTCGGAGTCTCAACAATGGAGGATAAGCTCGTCTAGCTACGCGCCACGTTATGGTGCTAACCTTACATTTCCATTGGGTATGTAGTTTCCTTAGCATGTTGTTGCTGTAATAAAAAATCATGTGTTTTCTTCATGTCAATGCGCAAGTGCAGACGGACAAGTCTGGCAGCTATCGTATTAAATACCATTTTTTTCTACTAAGAGTCCAGATATAGGCGTATTTAAAAATAACAGTAGCAATTCAGTTCAGTGTGATCGTGCCCCCTGTTTACATGTCTTACAAGAGAGTCGTTGATGGGCGTCATTGGCATATTAAAGGTGTTTGTATGACCCTGGATGTGACTACACGACGCTATGACTGAGAAACTCGGTGAACCAGAAATATGGCCAGTTATTGTGCAATTCGCTAGGTGGCAGCACTGAATAGGCGTAAAAGTACAAACCCGACTACAAGATGCATGTTGAAGGTTTCCTTCCTACCAATTTGTGTTTAGTTAGTACCTTATTAAGCTCGGAACAAAGCTCGCAATTTGAAGGGTTCCGCCTGCAACACATTCAATATGGTAAACAAAACATTTAGGTTCAAAACAAAATTAATTCACAATAATGCCGATTTGAGCAGAGTTAACCACAATACCCTTTGATGTTCAAGACAGCAGGCAGAGCGGCCATGGGGTAAAATGCATTCCCTAAATTAAGAAGTATAAGAGGTGTCACGTGTAAGTAACAAATGTATGAGTATAATATATATATATATATATATATATATATATATATATATATATATATATCATATATATATATATATATATATTATATATATATTATATATATATATATATATAATATATATATATATATATATATATATATATATATATATATATATATAAATAATTATTATATTAATTATTAATTTGTTTATATTTTAGATGTAAAAACTGCAATGGTCCTGTGTCGCAGTGTTGTCCCAGGTAATAGGGTAACAATTGGTGTCGTGACGTAGTGTAAGACGGCTTTTCGTGTTACTCGTATTATCTTTCACAACTATTCTTATTTATCTGTTTATTGAAACTAAGTTCAATAGTAATATGAAAACATTACATGGTGTAGCATATACTACCCCAGACTACCCTATAACATGGTGTAGCATATACTGCCCCAGACTACCCTATAACATGGTGTAGCATATACTGCCCCAGACTACCCTATTACATGGTGTAGCATATACTGCCCCAGACTACCCTATTACATGGTGTAGCATATACTACCCCAGACTACCGTATTACATGGTGTAGCATATACTGCCCCAGACTACCCTATTACATGGTGTAGCATATGCTGCCTCAGACTACCCTAAATTACTCTTTTTTAACGCAATGCACCCCGATGCATGTTTCTGTATATGATATCAGTTATGTAAAGCTAACTCATCGTGTATTGCCAGTTACCCAGCAACCACGTAGGAAGACATTCTCGTTAGGACGGCCCTGCCCCACGTGTCTCCTGTTACTGCGGCTTGAGGCTTCAGTGCCGATCTTCTGTTGCGTGCACAAATAAAATTTATGAAAAGTGAAAGGTTTACCAGTAGATCGATCTGCTGGTTTAGTCCAGTGTAATTTGGTATCGCGTGTGCAACGTCTATATATATTACTCGGCCATTGATAACAGCTTCTCGTTATGAACGCTTCAAAGACAAAAGGAGTGGATTAATTACTGTTTATGATAATTTGCTGTTTTGAAGCCACCAATAAATTCATAAATCACACCCTTCGCTTACCTTGGATTCACGACCTCTTCGTCAGTGTCTCTCGACGTGAAAGTCAACACAAGGATCGCCAAGGTTGTAGTAGTCATGGCAAAACTGAACAAGATGGTTCGGGACAACAATCACGTGACAGAACACACCAAGTCACGTGGCTGTCCAATCTGTGTTCTGAGCATTCCCTCTACAGTGTGGTAATAAAGGACGGACGACGCTAGTCTCGCTTAATCGACTGTCAGATGGCTGCGTAACTACGCCGAAAAGACAGTCTGGTAACTTTGCCGGCTTTTGAATATTATCCGTGTGGGGCTAAACAATGCTGCCACCTCACGGATACTGGTTAATCCTGTCGTAATTCCTATTTTATAAACAACTGTAAATTTGTATTTCTATTTATGTTGTGTTAGTATAAGTTTCATTTTGAATCGATTTTATAATACAGCATTATCTGATAAGAAAGTATCTTTATTTATAAATTTTTTCAAATTCGGCCTGAGAACCAATCAGCGTCTCTAACCTAATCTGGGGTAATGCCGCCCTGGCGGTTACAACTGCAGCCCATTAAAATCCCAGGCAGAGTTGAGGGACTTAAAAGTGCTGCCACC
Source organism: Ridgeia piscesae (assembly GCA_025642075.2). Taxonomy (NCBI): domain Eukaryota; kingdom Metazoa; phylum Annelida; class Polychaeta; order Sabellida; family Siboglinidae; genus Ridgeia; species Ridgeia piscesae. The sequence continues at coordinate 121,828 of JAODUO010000280.1, forward strand.
TCACGAAACCTGGGTAACCGAGGCTAGGACGACGCATGCAAGCCAAGAGAAGGCATTGAACAGCTTTCATTTGCGGTGACTCAGACGCTTGCAGCATGTCGCTGGCAAGACAAAGTGACCAACTCGGAGGTCTTGCAAAGTGCAAGGAGCCACCGCAGGTACGCTCAGATGGCTGGGACACGTTTGGCAGATGGGTCGACCTGCTATGCGGTGAGCTCGCCGAATGAGTGCGACCAACGGGGTGCCCTTGCCTCCGCTTTAAGGACATATCCAACAGTGACGTAACCCTTGCATCCAATAATTTTGATTTCGTTCAAAGCAGATACCCGTAACTTATTCCTTACTCGCAGTGAATACACGTGTGTAATATAATGTGTACCACACGAGTTCACATACTCTCAGTGAATACATGTGTGTAATGTAATGTGTACCACACGAGTTCACATACTCTCAGTGAATACATGTGTGTAATATAATGTGTACCACACGAGTTCACATACTCTCAGGGAATACATGTGTGTAATATAATGTGTACCACACGAGTTCACATACTCTCAGTGAATACGTGTGTGTAATGTAATGTGTACCACACGAGTTCACATACTCTCAGTGAATACATGTGTGTAATGTAATGTGTACCACACGAGTTCACATACCCTCAGTGAATACATGTGTGTAATGTAATGTGTACCACACGAGGTCACATACTCTCAGTGAATACATGTGTGTAATGTGATGTGTACCACACGAGGTCACATACTCTCAGTGAATACATGTGTGTAATGTGATGTGTACCACACGAGTTCACATACTCTCAGTGAATACATGTGTGTAATATAATGTGTACCACACGAGTTCACATACTCTCAGTGAATACGTGTGTGTAATGTAATGTGTACCACACGAGGTCACATACTCTCAGTGAATACGTGTGTGTAATGTAATGTGTACCACACGAGTTCACATACTCTCAGTGAATACATGTGTGTAATGTAATGTGTACCACACGAGGTCACATACTCTCAGTGAATACATGTGTGTAATGTAATGTGTACCACACGAGGTCACATACTCTCAGTGAATACATGTGTGTAATGTAATGTGTACCACATGAGTTCACATACTCTCAGTGAATACATGTGTGTAATGTAATGTGTACCACATGAGGTCACATACTCTCAGTGAATACATGTGTGTAATGTAATGTGTACCACACGAGGTCACATACTCTCAGTGAATACATGTGTATAATGTAATGTGTACCACACGAGGTCACATACTCTCAGTGAATACATGTGTGTAATGTAATGTGTACCACACGAGTTCACATACTCTGAGTGAATACATGTGTGTAATGTAATGTGTACCACACGAGTTCACATACCCTCAGTGAATACACGTGTGTAATGCGGCTCACATGAGTACGTCATTTGTTTCTGTCATACATTTGTTCCTACAAAATGGTCAGTGATGGCTGCTGTGTTTCAAGAAACCTCCTCTTTGTAGGTCGTCGGTCAGCAGTCGGTCCTGGACAGGCACTTGTTAGCTAACAAAACACAATATTTATGCAAACATTAAAAAAAATAGAGAGAGAGAGAGAGAGAGAGAGAGAGAGAGAGAGAGAGAGAGAGAGAGAGAGAGAGAAGAGAGCAAGAGAGCAAGAGAGCAAGAGAGGGAGAGGGTTAGACAGAGAGAGAGAAAGACCGGGTGAGAGAGAGACGGAGAGAGGGAGAAGAGAGAGGGGGAGGGAGAGAGCGGGCGAGAGAGAGAGAAGGAGAGAAGAGGAGAGAGAGAGAGAGAGGGGGGGAGAGGGAGAAGAAAGAGAAGAGAGAAAGACAGACTCAATCAGTCTTCATGGAATACAATATACTTGTATATTGATTGGACCTCGTGAGACTTTGGCGCAGCTGACAGAGCAAAGCAAAAGTATTCACCTGAGACCGAACCACTCGCTGGTACTGAGCCACTCGCTGGTACTGAGCCACTCGCTGGTATTGAGCCACTCGACAACCGACAGCCGCCCGTCATTCCACCAGCCCTGGCCACCCTGGCACTGATTCACGGTGAGGGCATACCCCTGCCTCAAAGGTGGTGCTGTCCGACGTTTGGTTGAGTCTGTGTGGGGCTAGCAGATAATAACAACAAATAATAACTATTTGGCTACTTCCCCCCTCTCGCCAGACGCCAGTTATTCACATCCTAGACCCGCTCCTAATTCATGTCCTATAAAATAAATCTAGTAGAAAACACACGACGCCAAAGGACGGTGCCGGCCTGCCTTCATGAGTCGGCACTTAGAGCGGCACTCCGCAATGGCCATAAAACGTGCAGATAAAAGGTCTCCAAGTCAGTATAGGTCTCTTCCAGTGTCTTCACGCAGTCTCGCAGTCTGGACCCGACTCAAGAGTGTCGTGTATTTCCTGGTAGAAGGAATGCAGTAACCGAATCAGGAACGACGCGGTGCACCCAATAAGGGCTTCAGGCGAATAATTTCTCCGTCCACACCGCAATGCCGACCGATCAATCGTACGTGCACTGTCCTTTAGACATCGTGGATGCACTGTCAATGTCTCTACCATGCACACACGCACGTACGCACGCACGCACGCACTTGCTCTCACCCACCCACACACCCATCCACTCACTCACTCACGGTGGCGTGGCCAGAGAGGGCCGGGTAGGGGGTGCCATCCCTACCCCGAAAAATTATGGGATGATGGGGAATGGATGCCCAATAAGAGTATAAGGATGCCTGTGTAAGACTTTCCTTCCCAATCCTACCTTTTCGAAAATAAATGTATTATATTCAAATAGAATTTATGCAATTATGAATGCTCCACTACTGTCGCTGGCTGCAGCCCAAGAGGTGACAGGACAACGAAAATGTCATCATTCTCAATGTGCATGATGGCTAATATATTTCGGATTCAGAATAATAGTTGCCCGGTTACTAGACTATGGTCAACTTGCATTTAATTGTTGTTGTTTTCTTGGCATCTCTATCGTCAATTGTGCGTTGGCCATGATTTCCGTTTCAATGTCTTTTTTCTTCATCTCACTTTCTGTCTCTCTACGTTCTCTATCAGCAGTCTCCAGTTCCTTCTGTCTGTTGCTCTTTCTCTCAATTCCCCCTCTCTTTCTAGGTCTCTTAAGCAATCCCTATCACAATTTCGGTCTCTCCCCTCTTTTCCCCTCCACTTTATGGGCATTTGCTCTCTTTGCCAGTTTTTCATCACCCGTATGACGAACTCAAGTCAAACTACTCCTCGCCAATTTCTTCTTAAAACTGTCTTTCACTCCAACCTCCACGTTTAGTTCATTCGTTCTTCTCTTATTAGCTTTCTTAACTCCCACGATTTTTCTTACCAGGTTGGTTTCGCAAACCTGGACTTTCTCTTGTTTCTCTGTTAATGCCATCGCGTCTCTAGTCCATTCATGTATGCCGGAGTAACCCACGAACTGAGCACATGTCTGCTCACCCACCCACCCACCCACTCGCCGTAGCTGTACAATTAAGCTTCTGCCATTGTTTGTCTGCGCCTGTCTGGTCTGTTCTGTGGTGAACGACAAACTAGGTACATAGTACATACATGGGTAGACTAGGCCACTCGGTTATGTAATCTAGCCAATTTTCGTCTGGCTTAATCGTCTTCTCTTTTCTTCTAGGGCGTACTGTGATCTTTATTACATTCCAACCAAAGAGGGTAGAGAAGTGGTCCTCATATTTGGTCTAACTCTACACCAATCGAGCACTACCACTGTGAACTTTCGATATGGTCCAAAAAGATGGTTTAACAATTAGGTTGAAATAGTTTCCTTGCTATGAGGTTTTTTTTAAAGAATTAATAATCGCTGGCTCTACACAGTGCAGCCATTTGGCAAATGTAACCGTATAATCATAACGGATATAGAGGGGGCCTAATGAAATTAAACCGGATGAACTTTGCGCGAATACAACGCAAATGTCGTTGGAACGCGGGCGGCGTCGAGACCAAGTCACGTGACGGAGATATGAATGAAAACGGTGCTCATAAGTTGCGCTCAGGTACACTGGAAACATTCACGACAGATGGACCAGCGACTAGTTAAACTACCAGTACAGAGCAGTGTCTTCAACAGTGTTGACGTGTATGTGCACATTGCCAGGTGGGTTTCCCACGGGGTTCGACGATTTCGCGTTGAAAGCACAGAACGAATAATAACACCAATCGGCTGGCCCCCTCGCCGGGTGGCCCAGCCCACATAATCCTTAGCGTTGTTCCTAATCCTGTAATCCGCGAAGAAATATGCGCTGACCGGATGATATACACGCCGGCGAATGAACATCTTGTAAATACCCCTCGTCGATAATGCACGGGGAAACGCCACAGAACAGGCGATCGCGGAAGCCGGCCAGTTGTAGATTGGACTCACTCGCATCGAGAGTCGACCCTTTCAGCGGCCATCCGTTTCATCGGCGCCGGTAATACGTCACCGCTACACCGACAACACATTAGACGAGTGGACGTTGCCACTGCGTCCGTCCGCCAAAGCCCTGCGGCGTTGTTCCAATATTCCGCGAGCGGCGCACGCGACCGCACGTGAACGTTGCCGTGGACTTAACGCAGTCGCCTGGCCGTCTGTCGACACTCGGCCGTGCTCATAAGTCCGCTCGCCTCGCTAGGACACTCGCCGTCCACGTCAACGCGGACGCTATGGAGGCCGAGTATGGCAGCATGTTGGAGTTGAAGGCGCAGCAGGAGCGCAGACGCAACGGCAGACGACACACGCTCGCCAATGTGCGCAGGTAAGTGACTACGAGCTGTCAAATAGGCCGCGTCTTGTCGTCGTGTCGAACAGCGGGGAACTGAGGTCAAAGCTCACGAATTGCGAACCGAACGGATGTCGCGAGGTTTATTTATCACTAATAATTAAAAGGTTTTTTAATGTGTGGCATGAAGCCCAAAACCAGTTCATCAACGGGTGTGCATCAAGCGGTGTGCCCTGCTGTGAAAACACTGTGCTGTTACCTAGTTACAAATAGGCTCTGACTTTAATCGCTTGACAACAGAACTAAAGGGTTTTTAATACACTGTCATCAGTGGCGCAGGGCAGTTCAATGAAATACCATACCAACTTACTGGCAACGGTCTAATCAGTTGTCTGAACCTATTGCAGAAGACGTTGAAATAGTAACCAAACGAGGACAGGTGAGAAAGTGGAAGTGATTCCAAATCCAAGTAGAAGGATCTTGTAAGGATTCACAGAAAGGACATTATCTCACATTACGAGCCATAGAATAGGAGATAACATGTTGGATAATTTCTGTTAGGGGACAAGCGTACTGTCTTCCCAATAAAAGGGACTTTTTGTACAGTGTTTACACCATTTCTATGAACTAATATTTTATGATTACTGGTAAACTGCAATTTCATAATTTTATTTAGTAAGTAGTCGTACTTTACTCTACCATTCTCATTAGGGTGGTTCCTGTCTCCACATTCCTCCTGTCGCTGTGACACAAGGTTTCAGTACAGACTTCATATGTTGCCTGCACAAATAAAAGCAGTAAATTTACTAGTAGATCCACTGGTTGAGTGCAGTGTGATTTGGTGTCGCGGGTGCCACCTCTATCAATATTACTCGACCATTGACAACAGCTTGTCATTGAGAATGCTTCAAAGGCAAAACGTGGTGATTAATTAATTGTTCAGAGCATTTGTTGTTTTGAAGCCACAAATAATTCATAAATCTGTGCCAGTGTGCCAGCACTAATTATGACATATTATATCAGTTTCTTCACTCTACAATTTCCAAAAGGACAATCACATCACAGCTGTCTAGTTGTTTTAATAACATAACACATAACATCCAATTTTTTTAATACATCAGGGTAGTTGACATGACAACATACTATGTTGATTACTTGGCACATACTGTATTAACAAGGTAACTAAAACCATAATTAATCAGCAATGCCATGCCTCTTTATCATTTAGACACAACACGTGTCTGAAATAAAAGTAATAGCACAAACTGAATGTTTTGTGTAATCTCATAGCATTTATAAACCAGAGTATATTACTGCTATTTAATTGTTTTATGTTTATTGTATATGTATTTTATTATCCCAAATACTATGTAGACAAAGCCGACATCAACAGACAATGGACAGTTATATTTTAAGAGGTTCATTAAACGTTCAGACTATCAGATCATAATCAACAATTTTTTTACAGTATAAATTTTGGAGTGTGTGCATGTGTGTGTATGCATGTGTGTGTGTGCATGCGTGTGTGTGCGTGTGTATGTGCGTGTGTGTGCATGCGTATGTGCATGTGCGTGTGTGTGTGTATGGATACTGCATTACATGATTTTACCACAAAAGTATCAGAAGTTGAAAATTAGACATGTTACCCTGTATATGTGCAATGATGCAATCAAGAATTCTTTTTTTTCTTTTCAAAAGCACCACTGGTAATTTATTTCTGTTTAATACATAAATACCCTCAGTGAACATGTGTGTAATGTAATGTGTACCACACAAATTCACATACCCTCAGTGAATACACGTGTGTAATGTAATGTGTACCACACAAATTCACATACTCTCAGTGAATACATGTGTGTAATGTAATGTGTACCACACGAGGTCACATACTCTCAGTGAATACATGTGTGTAATGTAATGTGTACCACACGAGGTCACATACTCAGTGAATACATGTGTGTATGTAATGTGTACACGAGGTCACATACTCTCAGTGAATACATGTGTGTAATGTAATGTGTACCACACGAGGTCACATACTCTCAGTGAATACACGTGTATAATGTAATGTGTACCACATGAGGTCACATACTCTCAGTGAATACACGTGTATAATGTAATGTGTACCACATGAGGTCACATACTCTCAGTGAATACACGTGTATAATGTAATGTGTACCACACGAGGTCACATACTCTCAGTGAATACATGTGTGTAATGTAATGTGTACCACATGAGGTCACATACTCTCAGTGAATACATGTGTGTAATGTAATGTGTACCACACGAGGTCACATACTCTCAGTGAATACTGTGTGTAATGTAATGTGTACCACACGAGGTCACATACTCTCAGTGAATACATGTGTGTAATGTAATGTGTACCACACGAGGTCACATACTCTCAGTGAATACATGGTGTAATGTAATGTGTACCACACGAGGTCACATACTCTCAGTGAATACATGGTGTAATGTAATGTGTACCACACGAGGTCACATACTCTCAGTGAATACATGTGTGTAATGTAATGTGTACCACATCGAGGTCACATACTCTCAGTGAATACATGTGTGTAATGTAATGTGTACCACACGAGTTCACATACTCTCAGTGAATACATGTGTGTAATGTAATGTGTACCACACGAGGTCACATACTCTCAGTGAATACATGTGTGTAATGTAATGTGTACCACACGAGGTCACATACTCTCAGTGAATACATGTGTGTAATGTAATGTGTACCACACAAGGTCACATACTCTCAGTGAATACACGTGTGTAATGTAATGTGTACCACACGAGGTCACATACTCTCAGTTAATACGTGTGTGTAATGTGATGTGTACCACACGAGGTCACATACTCTCAGTGAATACATGTGTGTAATGTAATGTGTACCATACGAGGTCACATACTCTCAGTGAATACATGAGTGTAATGTAATGTGTACCACACGAGGTCACATACTCTCAGTGAATACGTGTGTGTAATGTGATGTGTACCACACGAGGTCACATACTCTCAGTGAATACATGTGTGTAATGTAATGTGTACCACATGAGGTCACATACTCTCAGTGAATACATGTGTGTAATGTAATGTGTACCACACGAGTTCACATACTCTCAGTGAATACGTGTGTGTAATGTGATGTGTACCACACGAGGTCACATACTCTCAGTGAATACATGTGTGTAATGTAATGTGTACCACACGAGGTCACATACTCTCAGTGAATACATGTGTGTAATGTAATGTGTACCACACAAGGTCACATACTCTCAGTGAATACACGTGTGTAATGTAATGTGTACCACACAAGGTCACATACTGAGGCAACAACATTTACTGTTATCTAACATTTAACAAGATTGACTCTGTATTTGTTTGCATGAATAGATTCAAGTTGGATTGATTGGACTGTGTGTGCGCATGCATGCTCGCATGCGTATGTGTGCATGTGTGTGCATGTGTAAGACTTGTGGTGGTGCACGGGAATAAAGTGATTGTTAATCTTGCTTCATATTTTATTGTGTGATATTATTACAGCAGTTTTGTTGTTACATCACATGAATAACGTAATAGTGACACCGGTTCATTTTTGTTTTTTTTTTTTTTGGAGTTTTTATGGCTTTTACTCTTGGTAATGCACAGCCTTAACAGAGACCTATGTAATTACGGCGATGTTATTCATTAGCATAGTGCATTACCACAATTCCAATTACACAAGTCATAATTAATGAGACCTGGCTGAGAGCGGTCCTAGGCCCGCGGCCCACGGAGGGCTGTGCAAGAATGAATCGTGTTGACCTTCAACGTAAAGACAATTCATTGACAGGAAGAATCTGGCCTCAAGACCAAATGAAGACATTAACTCTAATGTAAATCAATGCTGTTGTTGGGATCTGAATAAAATAACACTTTATTGTGTGCTATGTCACAGTATCTAAATGTAACACTTTATTGTGTGCTATGTCACAGTATCTAAATGTAACACTTTATTGTGTGCTATGTCACAGTATCTAAATGTAACACTTTATTGTGTGCTATGTCACAGCATCTAAACCTAACACTTTATCTAACACTTTATCTTGTGCTATGTCACAGTACCTAAATGTAACACTTTATTGTGTGCTATGTCACAGTATCTAAATGTAACACTTTATTGGGTGCGATGTCACAACATCTAAACATAACACTTTATTGTGTGCTATGTCACAGCATCTAAACATAACACTTTATTGTGTGCTATGTCACATCTAAATATAACACTTTATTGTGTGCTATGTCACAGTATCTAAACTAACACTTTATTGTGTGCTATGTCACAGTATCTAAACAACACTTTAGTGTGTGCTATGTCACAGTGTCTAAACATAACACTTTATTGTGTGCTATGTCACAGTATCTAAACATAACACTTTATTGTGTGCTATGTCACAGTATCTAAACATAACACTTTATTGTGTGCTATGTCACAGCATCTAAACATAACACTTTATTGTGTGCTATGTCACATCTAAATGTAACACTTTATTGTGTGCTATGTCACAGTATCTAAACTAACACTTTATTGTGTGCTATGTCACAGTATCTAAACAACACTTTAGTGTGTGCTATGTCACAGTGTCTAAACATAACACTTTATTGTGTGCTATGTGACAGTATCTAAACATAACACTATTGTGTGCTATGTGACAGTATCTAAACATAACACTTTATTGTGTGCTATGTCACAGTATCTAAACATAACACTTTATTGTGTGCTATGTCACAGTATCTAAACATAACACTTTATTGTGTGCTATGTCACAGTATCTAAGCATAACACTTTATTGTGTGCTATGTCACAGTATCTAAATGTAACACTTTATTGTGTGCTATGTCACAGTATCTAAATGTAACACTTTATTGTGTGCTATGTCACAGTATCTAAATGTAACACTTTATTGTGTGCTATGTCACAGCATCTAAACCTAACACTTTATTGTGTGCTATGTCACAGCATCTAAACATAACACTTTATTGTGTGCTATGTCACATCTAAATGTAACACTTTATTGTGTGCTATGTCACAACATCTAAACATAACACTTTATTGTGTGCTATGTCACAGCATCTAAACATAACACTTTATTGTGTGCTATGTCACAGTATCTAAACATAACACTTTATTGTGTGCTATGTCACAGTATCTAAACATAACACTTTATTGTGTGCTATGTCACAGTATCTAAACATAACACTTTATTGTGTGCTATGTCACAGTATCTAAACATAACACTTTATTGTGTGCTATGTCACAGTATCTAAACATAACACTTTATTGTGTGCTATGTCACAGTATCTAAACATAACACTTTATTGTGTGCTATGTCACAGTATCTAAACATAACACTTTATTGTGTGCTATGTCACAGTATCTAAACATAACACTTTATTGTGTGCAATGTCATACAGAGGAAATACTGTTGCTCCAGGAAGCAGTGTGACTCAGTGTGACCCAGTGTGACTCAGTGTGACTCAGTGTGACCCAGTGTGACTCAGTGTGACTCAGTGTGACTCAGTGTGACTCAGTGTGACTCAGTGTGACTCAGTGTGACTCAGTGTGACTCAGTGTGACTCAGTGTGACCCAGTGTACACAGGTCATAATTAATGACATTAAGACCCAGAACAATTTAGTCCAGGACATTAGTCGAAAGCATCATGACTGAAGATACTGCGGCCCAGTTTTCTAAGAGCATACCCAATGTGCCCTTTTAGATAAGTTTTATATCTAACCTGAGCAGATAGTCAGATCGTCAGACCAATACATCTAAAGACTTTGGGAGCCCTGAAATAAACAAGCAACATTTTGTGTATTTGATTTTATCCTGTTTTTATATATTAGTGGTGAAATTAGATCCAAATTATATTCTGAGCCAAGATATCCTTTGGCCCAAAATGTTTTTGGTCAAGATATAACCTTGTCTAAGATGTGTCAGGTTAACGTACCCAAGTCATTCCTGTCCGTAATCTTTTGTGGCCAAAAACATTCCAGGCCAGTAATTGGGCCAAGACAATCGCTGACATGAGATATTCCGGCATAACTCTCGGTGGCCCCAGTTGCCCTGTATATCAGGTCCAGGCCACTGTCAGATGACCTTGGCCACTGTATATCAGGTCCAGGCCACTGTCAGATGACCTTGGCCACTGTATATCAGGTCCAGGCCACTGTCAGATGACCTTGGCCACTGTATATCAGGTTCAGGCCACTGGCAGATGCCCTTAACCACTGTAATCCAGGTCCAGGCCACTGTCAGATGCCCTTAACCACTGTAATCCAGGTCCAGGCCACTGTCAGATGCCCTTAACCATTGTATATCAGGTCCAGGCCACTGTCAGATGACCTTGGCCACTGTATATCAGGTCCAGGCCACTGTCAGATGCCCTTAACCACTGTATATCAGGTCCAGGCCACTGCTTCATGTCATGTGACACTTTAACAAACATTAAGCTGTAATAAGTTATCATTGTGTCTTCTACTTATTCAGGATCAGAGTACAACAAAGCCGTAGGAGGTCTCAGATAAGACACACCTCCCACTACTTGGTGTATTTGTTCCAACAGTACGGATCAGTCATGTTGATACATCCAACAGTACCGGATCAGTCATGTTGATACATCCAACAGTACCGGATCAGTCATGTTGATACATCCAACAGTACAGATCAGACATGTTGATACATTCAACAGTACCGGATCAGTCATGTTGATACATCCAACAGTATCGGATCAGTCATGTTGATACATCCAACAGTACCGGATCAGTCATGTTGATACATTCAACAGTACCGGATCAGTCATGTTGATACATCCAACAGTACCGGATCAGTCATGTTGATACATCCAACAGTACCGGATCAGTCATGTTGATACATCCAACAGTACCGGATCAGTCATGTTGATACATCCAACAGTACCGGATCAGTCATGTTGATACATTCAACAGTACCGGATCAGTCATGTTGATACATCCAACAGTACCGGATCAGTCATGTTGATACATCCAACAGTACAGATCAGACATGTTGATACATTCAACAGTACCGGATCAGTCATGTTGATACATCCAACAGTACCGGATCAGTCATGTTGATACATCCAACAGTACAGATCAGACATGTTGATACATTCAACAGTACCGGATCAGTCATGTTGATACATCCAACAGTACAGATCAGACATGTTGATACATTCAACAGTACCGGATCAGTCATGTTGATACATCCAACAGTACCGGATCAGTCATGTTGATACATTCAACAGTACCGGATCAGTCATGTTGATACATTCAACAGTACCGGATCAGTCATTTTGATACATCCAACAGTACAGATCAGACATGTTGATACATTCAACAGTACCGGATCAGTCATGTTGATACATCCAACAGTACAGATCAGACATGTTGATACATTCAACAGTACCGGATCAGTCATGTTGATACATCCAACAGTACCGGATCAGTCATGTTGATACATCCAACAGTACCGGATCAGTCATGTTGATACATCCAACAGTACTGGATCAGTCATGTTGATACATCCAACAATATGGATCAGTTGATGTTGATACTGAAAACCCCACTGCAGTCTCTCTTTTATTCTTTAATCAGCTCCAAGCTGGCACCATGCAGGCTATTCTGATTTCTAGGCTGTCTTTCAAGTTGCTCTGTCACACTTCCTCACAAGATCCTAGCAGTCATTAGCACTGTCTCTTCTGACGGCAACGTAGGCATTTTAGTATGGATCTCCTGGCTTGACTTAACAACCAACAGGTTATGGCCTTTACCTCTGTGGATAGAGGTGTTTGACTCAATTGTCACTGATGTAGTTTGCAGTATTAATTAACAAGACTCCCGAGCACTGGTCGGCCTGTGATAATATGACCAATGCACTGGTCTGCCTATGATAATATGACCAAAGCACTGGTCTGCCTGTGATAATATGACCAAAGCACTGGTCTGCCTGTGATAATATGACCAAAGCACTGGTCTGCCTGTGATAATATGACCAAAGCACTGGTCTGCCTGTGATAATATGACCAAAGCACTGATCTGCCTGTAATAATATGACCAAAGCAATGGTCTGCCTGTGATAATATGACCAAAGCACTGGTCTGCCTGTGATAATATGACCAATGCACTGGTCTGCCTGTGATAATATGACCAAAGCACTGATCTGCCTGTAATAATATGACCAAAGCAATGGTCTGCCTGTGATAATATGATTAAAGCAATGGTCTGCCTGTGATAATATGATTAAAGCACTGGTCTGCCTGTAATAATATGACCAAAGCAATGGTCTGCCTGTGATAATATGATTAAAGCACTGGTCTGCCTGTGATAATATGACAAAAGCACTGGTCTGCCTGTGATAATATAAAAATATTTGAAATACTTTCCAATGTATCTGTATTTAAATACATTTGTATTTTAAAATATTTGTATTTGAATTCTTAAAGAGTATGTATTTGTATTTAAATACATTTAAATGTATTTGACCCATGTCTGGTGTACACTGTACAGTAATGATGGTTAGAACCCTACGCTATGGCATGCCCACTATGTGAACAGAACGTAGATTGTACACCCAATTTCCTGATTTTGCCTAATTCACAATGATTATGGAGCATTTACGGCCATGTTTCTGACTGGCCTCCACTCGTGTAGACTTGAGACTTGGTAGTTCTGACTGGCCTCCACTCGTGTAGACGTGAGACTTGATAGTTCTAACTGGCCTCCACTCATGTAGACTTGAGACTTGGTAGTTCTGCCTGGCCTCCACTCATGTAGACGTGAGACTTGGTAGTTCTGACTGGCCTCCACTCGTGTAGACTTGAGACTTGGTAGTTCTGACTGGCCTCCACTCGTGTAGACGTGAGACTTGGTAGTTCTGACTGGCCTCCACTCGTGTAGACGTGAGACTTGGTAGTTCTGACTGGCCTCCACTCGTGTAGACTTGAGACTTGGTAGTTCTGACTGGCCTCCACTCATGTAGACTTGAGACTTGGTAGTTCTGACTGGCCTCCACTCGTGTAGACGTGAGACTTGGTAGTTCTGACTGGCCTCCACTCGTGTAGACGTGAGACTTGGTAGTTCTGACTGGCCTCCACTCATGTAGACGTGAGACTTGGTAGTTCTGACTGGCCTCCACTCATGTAGAAGTGAAACTTGGTAGTTCTAACTGGCCTCCACTCGTGTAGACGTGAGACTTGGTAGTTCTGACTGGCCTCCACTCGTGTAGACGTGAGACTTGGTAGTTCTGACTGGCCTCCACTCGTGTAGACGTGAGACTTGGTAGTTCTGACTGGCCTCCACTCGTGTAGACGTGAGACTTGGTAGTTCTGACTGGTCTCCATGGAACATGTTCACGCTGATACATCAAACTGCAGTGACACCGTTTTGAATTATCAGATTATAAATAGGCTGCGGCTGTTACAGATTTAACCAGTATTTGACACGAGGCCCACAGAAGACATATTTGGCTGCCAGCTGGGATTATAAATTTATTGATTAATAACTTATTTTATATAACCCCAATAAAAAGCATTGCTTATACAGCATACCAAAACAAACACATGTATTATGTTATCCATTGAAGAGGTTAAACCCAATGATGCAGTACTAGTTATAGGAAAAACTGTCAAGTACATATTGCAAGCATTAGTAATGTTTTCATCATAATAATAAAATAAAACATTCTGAAAATATTTAAAATGTAATAAAGTAACATTCAAAATTGAAACTGTACTACTGATGTTACAAATAAGTGACCACTACTAACTGTTGTGGTCATCTGTGAGTAGCAGATACTAACATAAGATAATAACAAAGTCAAGATTTGATACTTGGTAAGACACCTGTGGTGTTGGACCACAGCAATGCCACAGAGAGGGTAAAGGTGTCTACTGAATTGATCAAATATAAAATACTGCAGCTGCTAATGTTGTAATGAGACTGTGTGACTGGAGGTCCTAGCAGCACTAGGAACTGGCATTGTATGAGACAATACAATGTCATTAATGATTACTTCTAAACATGTACCAGCAACACACTACCTGAGGTTGTGTTCATTGTTTATGTGTGGCACATGCACACTCATTTACATTCTGCCAGGATTCCTCAGAGAAACCCTTGCAATTCTGCCTCCAAACACAGTTCGATGTACATGCTGAAGCTCCATGCAGACTGCAGTTGTATTTTAAAAATTAGTTCCAGTTAGATAGTTTTGGTATAGGGTGGCCCATATCTCATTGAGAATCAGCTTCTGTGATAATCCTTAGGTTAGCTGTTGTGTGCAGTAACAAGACATTAATGTTGAGCCACAAGAGTGAGACTTAGGAAGTATCAATTGACCTAGCCATCAGCCATCGTGTCACCTGTGCTGCTTATCACACACTCTGTCAGCTGATCAAATATCAGGCTACCTGAACACTTTGTTCTTGTCGTAATTTTTTTTTAAACTCTGGTTTCAGAAGATGAATATCTTATTGACAAAAACTTTACTCTAGAAGACGTCATGACGCAGTAGTAATGTTTACTCTAGAAGACGTCATGGCACAGTAGTAATGTTTACTCTAGAAGACGTCATGGCACAGTAGTAATGTTTACTCTAGAAGACGTCATGGCACAGTAGTAATGTTTACTCTAGAAGACGCCATGGCGCAGTAGTAATGTTTACTCTAGAAGACGTCATGGCACAGTAGTAATGTTTACTCTAGAAGACGTCATGGCGCAGTAGTAATGTTTACTCTAGAAGACGTCATGGCACAGTAGTAATGTTTACTCTAGAAGACGTCATGGCGCAGTAGTAAAGTTTACTCTAGAAGACGTCATGGCACAGTAGTAATGTTTACTCTAGAAGACATCATGGCGCAGTAGTAATGTTTACTCTAGAAGACGTCATGGCGCAATAGTAATGTTTACTCTAGAAGACGTCATGGCACAGTAGTAATGTTTATTCTAGAAGACGTCATGGGACAGTAGTAATGTTTACTCTGGAAGACGTCATGGCACAGTAGTAATGTTTAATCTAGAAGACGTCATGGCACAGTAGTAATGTTTACTCTTGAAGACGTCATGGCGCAGTAGTAATGTTTACTCTGGAAGACGTCATGGCGCAGTAGTAATGTTTACTCTAGAAGACGTCATGGCACAGTAGTAATGTTTACTCTAGAAGACGTCATGGCACAGTAGTAATGTTTACTCTGGAAGACGTCATGGCACAGTAGTAATGTTTACTCTGGAAGACGTCATGGCACAGTAGTAATGTTTACTCTGGAAGACGTCATGGTGGAGTAGTAATGTTTACTCTAGAAGATGTCATGGTGGAGTAGTAATGTGTACTCTAGAAGACGTCTATGGCACAGTAGTAATGTTTACTCTAGAAGATGTCATGGTGGAGTAGTAATGTTTACTCTGGAAGACGTCATGGCGCAGTAGTAATGTGTACTCTGGAAGACGTCATGGTGGAGTAGTAATGTTTACTCTGGAAGACGTCATGGCACAGTAGTAATGTTTACTCTAGAAGGCGTCATGGCACAGTAGTAATGTTTACTCTGGAAGATGTCATGGTGGAGTAGTAATGTTTACTCTGGAAGACGTCATGGCGCAGTAGTAATGTGTACTCTAGAAGACGTCATGGCGCAGTAGTAAAGTTTACTCTAGAAGACGTCATGGCACAGTAGTAATGTTTACTCTAGATGACGTCATGGCGCAGTAGTAATGTTTACTCTAGAAGACGTCATGGCACAGTAGTAATGTTTACTCTAGAAGACGTCATGGCGCAGTAGTAATGTTTACTCTAGAAGACGTCATGGCACAGTAGTAATGTTTACTCTAGAAGACGTCATGGCGCAGTAGTAATGTTTACTCTAGAAGACGTCATGGTGCAGTAGTAATGTTTACTCTAGAAGACGTCATGGCACAGTAGTAATGTTTATTCTAGAAGACGTCATGGGACAGTAGTAATGTTTACTCTGGAAGACGTCATGGCACAGTAGTAATGTTTAATCTAGAAGTCG
Organism: Ridgeia piscesae; assembly: GCA_025642075.2. Classification (NCBI taxonomy): domain Eukaryota; kingdom Metazoa; phylum Annelida; class Polychaeta; order Sabellida; family Siboglinidae; genus Ridgeia; species Ridgeia piscesae. The sequence continues at coordinate 138,652 of JAODUO010000280.1, forward strand.
TCATGGCACAGTAGTAATGTTTACTCTTGAAGACGTCATGGCGCAGTAGTAATGTTTACTCTGGAAGACGTCATGGCGCAGTAGTAATGTTTACTCTAGAAGACGTCATGGCACAGTAGTAATGTTTACTCTAGAAGATGTCATGGCGCAGTAGTAATGTTTACTCTAGAAGACGTCATGGCACAGTAGTAATGTTTACTCTGGAAGACGTCATGGCACAGTAGTAATGTTTACTCTGGAAGACGTCATGGCACAGTAGTAATGTTTACTCTAGAAGATGTCATGGTGGAGTAGTAATGTTTACTCTGGAAGACGTCATGGCGCAGTAGTAATGTGTACTCTGGAAGACGTCATGGTGGAGTAGTAATGTTTACTCTGGAAGACGTCATGGCGCAGTAGTAATGTTTACTCTAGAAGGCGTCATGGCACAGTAGTAATGTTTACTCTGGAAGACGTCATGGTGGAGTAGTAATGTTTACTCTGGAAGACGTCATGGCGCAGTAGTAATGTGTACTCTAGAAGACGTCATGGCACAGTAGTAATGTTTACTCTAGAAGACGTCATGGCACAGTAGTAATGTTTACTCTGGAAGACGTCATGGCACAGTAGTAATGTTTACTCTGGAAGACGTCATGGCGGAGTAGTAATGTTTACTCTAGAAGACGTCATGGCACAGTAGTAATGTTTACTCTAGAAGACGTCATGGCGCAGTAGTAATGTTTACTCTAGAAGACGTCATGGCGCAGTAGTAATGTTTACTCTAGAAGACGTCATGGCACAGTAGTAATGTAAGACATTCACTTACTGTGGAACATAATTTGAGAAATGTATGTCGTATGATGTTTTGATCAGCTTTAAGTCTTGGCAGTTAGTGATGATTACTTATTTGTTCAAAAATAAGTGAATTTCTTTAAAAAAATTACAAATATCTTGGAGCTGTGAACAATGTATTCCACACAGTAATAATGAAATTCACATATCTGACCATTATCAGTGTTGTTGGCAAAGGTAAACGTTGACTGAGATCACACTTAGTTTTGATTATGATGTAATCAAACGGCAAGTTACTGAATACATCAGTTACTTGGACTTGGATGTTTCAAAGCCTCGTTGAATGGAACTTCAAAAGACAATCACAAAGCAATAGTTAGGCATTATTTGTGCCATACTGAAACAAGCAGGATGACACATTGTCAGAAGATAGGCAGAAGTAAGTGACAAGTAATTCAATTGACCCCTAAGCCGTGACAGAGTGGCATTGAAGAATGCCTTACAACCAGTAATGTTGGACACAATTAGAAGCCCTGTGATTTAGTGTGATGGCAGCACCAGCTGACTAATTATTGTGTACAGGGTTTTCTGTAACGATGCCAACTTTAATATTACTACTGTATCTGGACATAAATTCTGAGAGAAATCGTGTTTTCTTTAAAAAACAATTATTGTCAACGTTAGTCCAATAGAATATGTAATGTAGACTACAAAATTGGTTCTTAAATCTGCCAGAGAACCTGTGATATCTGATGTGATTTTAATACATGTGTGCCGACTGATTTATTGGCAGTTAATACAATGGCAAAACCATTTTACTGATTACCAATGCCACCTTTGTCTCTCCGTGACCTAGCTCCATGCACTGGACAATCAGAGCTGGACAGTCAACATCTGGCTCCAGGTTCAACGTCACACTGACCATTGTCCAAGCAGTAATCATAACCATAATCCACCAGTCACTTGTTAATCAGTTTGAGCCATATTGGTCAGATACAACTCTGCATTCACCTCGTAGTAAACTCAGCAGTGTCCGGAACACGCCTTGTAAGCAGAACACACTTTGTAAACAGAACACACCTTGTAAATGGAACACACCTTGTAAATGGAACACACCTTGTAAATGAAACACACCTTGTAAACGGAACACACCTTGCAAATGGAACACACCTTGTAAACGGAACACACCTTGCAAACAGAACACACCTTGCAAATGGAACACACCTTGTAAACGGAACACACCTTGCAAATGGAACACACCTTGCAAACGGAACACACCTTGTAAACAGAACACACCATGTAAATGGAACACACCTTGTAAACGGAACACACATTGTAAAGAGAACACACCTTGTTAACGGAACACACCTTGCAAACGGAACACACCTTGTAAACAGACACACCTTGCAAACGGAACACATCTTGTAAATAGAATACACTTTTAAACAGAACTTTATACCAGTCTGTGACAACTTAACTCGATGTCAACACAGACTTGTGGATGTCAATTAAATGGAAGTTGGGATGTTGTAACCTGTTAATAAATATAACACTGAAGACATGTCAGGATATGAATCAGACTAGAGTTGAAATAAAACAGGTTTTATCACTACTGAGCTTTCGAGTTTTGACCGTTCTTGAGTAAAATATAGTTTATATACTTCCGAGTTGAGTTTAGACTGTTTTGATGTAAAAGATAAATTTGTTGTTCAAATGCATTTGAAATAATTCATATCAAAATGCAACCATCAATGATGTGGATACATTAAAATGTGTAACTGAAATCTTTGATAAAAATTTCAGTCCTTGCCACATGTCATTTTGATGTTTGGTTCTATCCTAATTGTTTACACTCAGAATAGAGGAATGGAATTATCTTGGAACCTGTTTTATCACATATTCATTGTTAATATATTTACATACAGCTGTAATTATAAATTATCATTGTGTCACTCAGATGCTTCATGAGGACGCTCAGAGTGCCCTGTTCCTCATGAGGACACTCAGGGTGCCCTGTTCCTCATGAGGACACTCGAAGTGCCCTGTTCCTCATGAGGATACTTAGAGTGCCATTTTCCTCACAAGGACATTCAGGGTGCCCTGTTCCTCACGAGGACTCTCTGAGTGCCCTGTTCCTCATGAGGATGCTCAGAGTGCCCTGTTCCTCATGAGGACACTCAGGGTGCCCTGTTCCTCATGAGGACACTCAAAGTGCCCTGTTCCTCATGAGGATACTTAGAGTGCCATATTCCTCACGAGGACACTCAGGGTGCCATTTTCCTCACAAGGACACTCAGGGTGCCCTGTTCCTCATGAGGACTCTCAGAGTGCCCTGTTCCTCATGAGGATGCTCAGAGTGCCATATTCCTCACGAGGACACTCAGGGTGCCATTTTCCTCACAAGGACACTCAGAGTGCCCTGTTCCTCACGAGGACACTCAGGGTGCCCTGTTCCTCATGAGGACACTCGAAGTGCCCTGTTCCTCATGAGGATACTTAGAGTGCCATATTCCTCACGAGGACACTCAGGGTGCCATTTTCCTCACAAGGACACTCAGAGTGCCCTGTTCCTCACGAGGACACTCAGAGTGCCCTGTTCCTCATGAGGACACTCAGGGTACCCTGTTCCTCACGGGGACATTCATACTGCCCTGTTCCTCACGGGGACACCCAGAGTGCCCTGCTCCTCATGAGGACACTCAGAGTGCCCTGCTCCTCCTGATGACACTCAGAGTGCCCTGCTCCTCCTGAGGACACTCAGGGTGCCCTGCTCTTCATGAGGACACTCAGAGTGCCCTGTTCCTCATGAGAACACTCAGAGTGCCCTGCTCCTCATGAGGACACTCACAGTGCCCTGCTCCTCCTGAGGTCACTCACAGTACCCTGCTCCTCATGAGGACACTCAGAGTGCCCTGCTCCTCCTGAGGACACTCACAGTGCCCTGCTCCTCATGTGGACACTCAGAGTGCCCATGCTCTGACAGTCTGGCAAATGATAAATGCCCATGAAGATTGAGGCATTTGTGAAGAAATGTTTCACCACAATATGGAATATGTCTTCCTGGACTACTTCACTGGCCTTTAAACTTTGATAAGTGAACAATTTGTGATCTAGGAAAGAGCAAAGTTGAACAGCTGACTGCCCTGCGAAGTGCAGCATCACAAGATAAGATGGATGGCAGCGAATGATGGATCGGTCCGGCAGCGAACTGAAAGCTGGAGTAGGAGGATAAGTGAATGCTGGCCGTAGAATTACAAAGGACCAGATGAAAAAGTTCCGCAGAATGTTTTCCTGCAATTAGTTTTTAATCTCTGTAATCTGGTTGCTGCTTTAATGTTGTTGCGTTGGTTGAGCACTGGTGGCCTTCAGCGGTTGTCGACCTAATCCGTTCCTGACAGGTCCTGATGGTTGCTTCAAGCGCAGTGTGTGCAGACCTTTTTGATTTTTCTCACTTATTGATTGGCCGTCTCTGTGTGGCAGTGATTGTGTTGTGCTGTGGGGCCTCGTGTGTGCCTACATCAGCATATATCATATGTCATACGTCATACGTCACACGTCACACGTCACACGTCACACGTCATACATCATACATCACGTGTGTCACATACACACATCCACACATGCACACACACACAAGCATGCATATACACATGCACATACGCTCTTTTTTGACTCTTTCTTATATTACACAAATTGCATTGAGGAATTATAATCAGATTTTAATCAAGTTGTACGCACGGTGCTGATAATGCTACAGTGTAGCAAGAAGTATAATTCCCCACTTTTTACTTTCTGCTCGTTTCCTGGTGATTGGTGGGAGGATAGAAATCATGGTGAATTAATTTTCTGTGTTTTTGCATCACTGCCAGGCGCTGCATTAATGCGAGGCATGCACCATCAAGGTCGCCTTTGGTTCAGTCATTAATTGCGCAACCATGTCGTGTGCCACTGTGGTACATGTCGTGGTACATGTCATGCTGTGGTTTATTCACTGCAACAATCACCTTTTGAATACAAAGATATCATTCAGTTTGATGGCAGCAGATTTTTGTGTTTGATCACAGAATGCACATATTTGGGTGCTTGGCTAGTGAATGCACATGTGGCTGTGTCTGTAGTGATGTGTGCATGTGAGAGAAAGTGTACATGCATGTACATGTGTGTGCATGAGTGTATGCATGCATGTGTGTGTGTACATGTATGTATGCATGTGTGTGTGCATGCGTGCATGTGTGAGTATATGAATGCGTGTGGGCATGTGTGTATGTGTGTATGTGTGTTTGCGTTTATGTGTGTATGCCTGTATGCATGCATGTGTGTATGTGTATATGTGTGCATGCATGTGTGTATGCATATATGCGTATATGCATATATGTGTGTATGTGTGCATGCATGTGTGTATGCATGTATGTGTATATATGTGTGTGCATATATGTGTGTATACGTGTATGAGTGTGTGTGTGTATGCGTGTATGACTGAGTGTGTGTGCGTGTATGCATGTATTAGTGTATGCATGCATGTGTTGATGTGTGTATGCGTGTATGTGTGTATGCGTGCATGTGTTGATGTGTGTATGCATGTATGTGTGTATAAATGTATGCATGTCTGAGTGTGCGTGTATGTGTGTATGCGTGTATGTGTGTATGCATGTATGCATGCATGCATGTATATGTGTATGAGTGTGTGTGTGTATGCTTGTATGACTGAGTGTGTATGTGTGTATGCATGTGTGCGTGTATGCGTGCAGGTGTTGATGTGTGTATGCATGTATGTGTGTATAAATGTATGCATGTATGAGTGTGTGTGTATGCGTGTATGCATGCATGCATGCATGTATACGTGTATGATTGTGTGTATGCGTGTATGACTGACTGTGTATGCGTGTATGTGTGTATGCATGTATGAGTGTATGCATGCATGTGTTGATGTGTTGATATGTGTATGCATGTGTGTGTGTATGCTTGTGTGTGTATGTGTGTATGTGTGTATGTGTGTATGTGTGTATGTGTGTGTGTTGTGTATGTGTGTGTATGTGTGTATGTGTGTATGTGTGTATGTGTGTATGTGTGTGTGTGTGTGTGTGTGTGTGTGTGTGTGTGTGTGTGTGTGTGTGTGTGTATGCGTGTATGCGTGTATGCGTGTATGCGTGTATGCGTGTATGCGTGTATGCGTGTATGCGTGTATGTGTGTGTGTTACATATCTGGGGCTGTGTTGTTTTATTCGCAGAGGATTAGACTTGAGACTTGAGAACTGACACAAATCTGGCATTGATCATGGTTCGATTAACTTCCATTCCGGTTCAGTCAAAAGCATAAAGACAAATCATGTCACGGAGTCTAAATATTCCGGTCTTAAGAACTCTTGTCTGCATTTCTGGCCATCAGAAACAACATGCCAATTTTAGAGCAAATGTTTACCCTTTTTGCTTCAGATGAAAGCAGAAAGTGATTTATCACCAGCAGTCAAACCAAGGAAAACGTGTGTTTATTTCAAAGAATGTTTTTGCCCCTCAGTCTTACAGAAGTGTGAGTTCTGATGTACAGCTGTGAACAGAGAAGATTTGTGGCCAGAAGGTGTTTCTTCAAGCTGGGCATTTATGTTATTACTTTACAGTACAAGTCAAACGTAACAAGGTCAGATACAGGTCAAACATAAATCAGGTCTAACTAATAAATGCCCATTCTCAAAAGTCAAGATTATGAAGAATTTCAGTTTTGTTTTTCAGTGATTCACTGATGTTATCAGTGGTGAGGTTTGTCCATGACAAGACATTTCTCACCATTTCTACAGATCGAATAATTACCGTTTTCTGTGAATTTATAACTGTGTAAATTGTTAAAAACTATTCAATAATTTTTTTGTTTTTGGCCAGTCGTACATGTTATTTGTTCACCACTGGTTGTACTGCTGTTTGAAGTAATGCCACGTTTTGTCTTTTTATGTCAGCATGTGTTGTAATAATGTTATGGTTAAGGTGTGGTTTGGTGTAGTTGTACTTTGGCCCAGAACAGTTGAGAGGAATCGCCAGGTGCTGCATTGTTCAGTGCCGTCTATAGATGTCTGGCTCCAGTCTCACTTGTCTAGGCCATCACTTCATGTTTACACAACAACTTCTCCATTATCACTTGTCTAGGACATCACTTCATGTTTACACAACAACTTCTCCATTATCACTTGTCTAGGACATCACTTCATGTTTACACAACAACTTCTCCATTATCACTTGTCTAGGACATCACTTCATGTTTACACAACAACTACAAATCTCCATTATCATTTGTCTAGGACATCACTTCATGTTTACACAACAACTTTTCCATTATCACTTGTCTAGGCCATCACTTCATGTTTACACAACAACTTCTCCATGATCACTTGTCTAGGACATCACTTCATGTTTACACAACAACTTCTCCATTATCACTTGTCTAGGCCATCACTTCATGTTTACACAACAACTTCTCCATGATCACTTGTCTAGGACATCACTTCATGTTTACACAACAACTAATAATCTCCATTATCACTTGTCTAGGACATCACTTCATGTTTACACAACAACTTACCCATTATCACTTGTCTAGGCCATCACTTCATGTTTACACAACAACTCCTCCATGATCACTTGTCTAGGACATCACTTCATGTTTACACAACAACTCCTCCATGATCACTTGTCTAGGACATCACTTCATGTTTACACAACAACTCCTCCATGATCACTTGTCTATGACATCACTTCATGTTTACACAACAACTCCTCCATGATCACTTGTATAGGACATCACTTCATGTTTACACAACAACTCCTCCATGATCACTTGTCTAGGACATCACTTCATGTTTACACAACAACTCCTCCATGATCACTTGTCTATGACATCACTTCATGTTTACACAACAACTCCTCCATGATCACTTGTCTAGGACATCACTTCATGTTTACACAACAACTCCTCCATGATCACCTGTCTAGGCCATCACTTCATGTTTACACAACAACTCCTCCATGATCACTTGTCTAGGACATCACTTCATGTTTACACAACAACTCCTCCATGATCACTTGTCTAGGCCATCACTTCATGTTTACACAACAACTCCTCCATGATCACTTGTCTAGGACATCACTTCATGTTTACACAACAACTCCTCCATGATCACTTGTCTAGGACATCACTTCATGTTTACACAACAACTCCTCATGATCACTTGTCTAGACATCACTTCATGTTTACACAACAACTCCTCTATGATCACTTGTCTAGGCCATCACTTCATGTTTACACAACAACTCCTCTATGATCACTTGTCTAGGACATCACTTCATGTTTACACAACAACTCCTCCATGATCACTTGTCTAGGCCATCACTTCATGTTTACACAACAACTCCTCTATGATCACTTGTCTAGGACATCACTTCATGTTTACACAACAACTCCTCTATGATCACTTGTCTAGGCATCACTTCATGTTTACACAACAACTCCTCCATGATCACTTGTCTAGGACATCACTTCATGTTTACACAACAACTCCTCCATGATCACTTGTCTAGGCCATCACTTCATGTTTACACAACAACTCCTCCATGATCACTTGTCTAGGACATCACTTCATGTTTACACAACAACTCCTCCATGATCACTTGTCTAGGCCATCACTTCATGTTTACACAACAACTCCTCTATGATCACTTGTCTAGGACATCACTTCATGTTTACACAACAACTCCTCCATGATCACTTGTCTAGGCCATCACTTCATGTTTACACAACAACTCCTCCATGATCACTTGTCTAAGACATCACTTCATGTTTACACAACAACTCCTCTATGATCACTTGTCTAGGCCATCACTTCATGTTTACACAACAACTCCTCTATGATCACTTGTCTAGGACATCACTTCATGTTTACACAACAACTCCTCCATGATCACTTGTCTATGACATCACTTCATGTTTACACAACAACTCCTCTATGATCACTTGTCTAGGCCATCACTTCATGTTTACACAACAACTCCTCCATGATCACTTGTCTAGGACATCACTTCATGTTTACACAACAACTCCTCCATGATCACTTGTCTAGGACATCACTTCATGTTTACACAACAACTCCTCCATGATCACTTGTCTAGGACATCACTTCATGTTTACACAACAACTCCTCCATGATCACTTGTCTATGACATCACTTCATGTTTACACAACAACTCCTCTATGATCACTTGTCTAGGCCATCACTTCATGTTTACACAACAACTCCTCTATGATCACTTGTCTAGGCCATCACTTCATGTTTACACAACAACTCCTCTATGATCACTTGTCTAGGACATCACTTCATGTTTACACAACAACTCCTCCATGATCACTTGTCTAGGACATCACTTCATGTTTACACAACAACTCCTCCATGATCACTTGTCTAAGACATCACTTCATGTTTACACAACTCCTCCATGATCACTTGTCTAGGCCATCACTTCATGTTTACACAACAACTCCTCCATGATCACTTGTCTAGGACATCACTTCATGTTTACACAACAACTCCTCTATGATCACTTGTCTAGGCCATCACTTCATGTTTACACAACAACTCCTCCATGATCACTTGTCTAGGACATCACTTCATGTTTACACAACAACTCCTCCATGATCACTTGTCTAGGCCATCACTTCATGTTTACACAACAACTCCTCCATGATCACTTGTCTAGGACCCTCACTTCATGTTTACACAACAACTCCTCCATGATCACTTGTCTAGGACATCACTTCATGTTTACACAACAACTCCTCCATGATCACTTGTCTAGGACATCACTTCATGTTTACACAACAACTCCTCTATGATCACTTGTCTAGGACATCACTTCATGTTTACACAACAACTCCTCCATGATCACTTGTCTATGACATCACTTCATGTTTACACAACAACTCCTCTATGATCACTTGTCTAGGCCATCACTTCATGTTTACACAACAACTCCTCCATGATCACTTATCTAGGCCATCACTTCATGTTTACACAACAACTCCTCCATGATCACTTGTCTAGGACATCACTTCATGTTTACACAACAACTCCTCCATGATCACTTGTCTAGGCCATCACTTCATGTTTACACAACAACTCCTCCATGATCACTTGTCTAGGACATCACTTCATGTTTACACAACAACTCCTCCATGATCACTTGTCTAGGACATCACTTCATGTTTACACAACAACTCCTCCATGATCACTTGTCTTATTTAACATCACTTCATTTTTTTACACAACTCCTCTATGATCACTTGTCTAGGCCATCACTTCATGTTTATACAACAACTCCTCTATGATCACTTGTCTAGGCCATCACTTCATGTTTACACAACAACTCCCCTGATCATGTCTATGACATCACTTTGTTCCAACTCCTCCATGATCACTTGTCTGGACACTTCATGTTTACACAACAACTCCTCCATGATCACTTGTCTAGGACATCACTTCATGTTTACACAACAACTCCTCCATGATCACTTGTCTAGGACATCACTTCATGTTTACACAACAACTCCTCCATGATCACTTGTCTAGGACCCTCACTTCATGTTTACACAACAACTCCTCCATGATCACTTGTCTAGGACCCTCACTTCATGTTTACACAACAACTCCTCCATGATCACCCTTTTCTAGGACATCACTTCATGTTTACACAACAACTCCTCCATGATCACTTGTCTAGGACATCACTTCATGTTTACACAACAACTCCTCTATGATCACTTGTCTAGGACATCACTTCATGTTTACACAACAACTCCTCTATGATCACTTGTCTAGGCCATCACTTCATGTTTACACAACAACTCCTCCATGATCACTTGTCTAGGACATCACTTCATGTTTACACAACAACTCCTCCATGATCACTTGTCTAGGACATCACTTCATGTTTACACAACAACTCCTCCATGATCACTTGTCTAGGACATCACTTCATGTTTACACAACAACTCCTCCATGATCACTTGTCTAGGCCATCACTTCATGTTTACACAACAACTCCTCCATGATCACTTGTCTAGGCCATCACTTCATGTTTACACAACTCCTCCATGGTCACTTGTCTAGGCCATCACTTCATGTTTACACAACAACTCCTCCATGATCACTTGTCTAGGACATCACTTCATGTTTACACAACAACTCCTCCATGATCACTTGTCTAGGACATCACTTCATGTTTACACAACAACTCCTCCATGATCACTTGTCTAGGACATCACTTCATGTTTACACAACAACTCCTCCATGATCACTTGTCTAGGCCATCACTTCATGTTTACACAACAACTCCTCCATGATCACTTGTCTAGGACATCACTTCATGTTTACACAACAACTCCTCCATGATCACTTGTCTAGGCCATCACTTCATGTTTACACCACCCTAACCAACTCAGCCTGTCCAAATGATGTGAATACATCTTTCTTGACTACACTTGACCAACTCAGCCTGTCCAAATGATGTGATGACATCATTCTTGACCACTCCTGATTGACTCAGCCTCTCTAAATGATGGTATGACATCATTCTTGACCACTTCTGATAGACTAAGCCTATCCAAATGATGGTATGACATCATTCTTGACCACACCTGACCAATTCAGCCTGTCCAAATGCCAGGTGTTGGTCTCTGCGGTAACAGTTCTCATTTCACATTATAAATGTTATTAGGGATTTTGATTGCAAGCATATGAATAGTCTAACCATTTGTAAGAAATGTCATTTAAAGATTGTCATCTCAATTGGTGATACCTGGTCATTTGGTGTTGTGTAGCACGTCTGTTTTAGTGTCTCGGTGATCAGTCGTGTGCATTTATTACACGGCCAAAGGATAGATGGAATCAAAACATTATGCATATTTTATAGTAAATAAATAGCTTTTTGTTACATAACTGGCACATGTAATCTACAATGCATTGTTGGTGATGATTTGATGGAATAATTTCACCAGATCCATTCCAGTTCATTCTATGACAAAAGAGTAAGAATGGAATAACTTGGGAATTAGTGGGAATTAGTAAGTCTTCCCACTGGCAGCCTTGGCTTACAAACCACTCAGAGGCTGGAAATGGCAAGAAACATGACCAGTGAAGTTCGCTCAGGAAGTCTTAGAAGTGACAGACTAGGGGATCTTTCATGACCCTGGCCTGTCAGTCACAAGACTTTCACTGTAAGAGTCTGTTTTAGCCAATACGGCTTCTCGTAGGGCGCAGCTAACGAAGAAAACAGATGTAATCTTTAGTGCTAAAATATCTGCATTATTATGAATGTGATGCTGAGTGATTGATTTTTTGATTGTCGCATATTACATTTGCAAAATGAAGTGTCGGTTTCCTTAGAAAATCCTGACACAAGCATGACCCGCCTTACTGGTTGAACCCAAGTGACGGGAAAAACAGATTTTCATTTAACTGTTGCGATGTTTATTTTTAGTTTATTTCAATCAAATGTATTTGTGTATTTACTAAGAATTCAGCATTATTAGTTTCAAACTGAATTATTTTTTTAAACTCATTTCTCATAAATGATACCTAGTAAGAAAACAGTGATCACAAACAGTCCACATCATGATTCCACTGAGCACACTGTGCTGTATTAATATAATGCATTACAAATTCTAATCAGATTTAATTTTTTATTATTTATGGTGATGGCCAAGGCTGTGCACTGTTTAGAACACTGCAGACTGACCTACAAACATGTCCTTAGTTACGTACTCAACATGTATGTAATTAACCCTTTGATTCCCAGACCCTTGTGTCAGGCCCCCACCTTACAACTGTTGGTGACCATTCATGAGGTCTTGTGATATACTGTCCACAGCACTCGTGAGGTTGTCTTTTGATATACTGACCACAGCACTCGTGAGGTTGTCTTGTAATGTACTGACCACAACACGTGAGGTTGTCTTGTGATGTACTGACCACAACACTCGTGAGGTTGTCTTGTGATGTACTGACCACAGCACTCGTGAGGTTGTCTTGTGATGTACTGACCACAGCCCTCGTTAGGTTGTCTTGTGATGTATTGACCACAGCACTCGTGAGGTTGTCTTGTAATGTACTGACCACAACACTCGTGAGGTTGTCTTGTGATGTACTGACCACAACACTCGTGAGGTTGTCTTGTGATGTACTGACCACAGCACTTGTGAGGTTGTCTTGTGATGTACTGACCACAGCCCTCGTTAGGTTGTCTTGTGATGTATTGACCACAACACTCGTGAGGTTGTCTTGTGATGTACTGACCACAACACTCGTGAGGTTGTCTTGTGATGTACTGACCACAGCCCTCGTTAGGTTGTCTTGTGATGTATTGACCACAGCACTCGTGAGGTTGTCTTGTAATGTACTGACCACAACACTCGTGAGGTTGTCTTGTAATGTACTGACCACAACACTCGTGAGGTTGTCTTGTGATGTACTGACCACAGCACTCGTGAGGTTGTCTTGTAATGTACTGACCACAGCACTCAAGTGAGGTTGTCTTGTATGTATGACCACAGCACTCATGAGGTTGTCTTGTAATGTACTGACCACAGCACTCGTGAAGTTGTCTTGTGATGTACTGACCACAGCATTCGTGAGGTTGTCTTGTGATGCACTGACCACAACACTCGTGAGGTTGTCTTGTGATGCACTGACCACAGCACTCGTGAGGTTGTCTTGTGATGTACTGACCACAGCACTCGTGAGGTTGTCTTGTGAGGCACTGACCACAGCACTCTTGAGGTTGTCGTGTGATGTACTGACCACAGCAATCGTGAAGTTGTCTTGTGATGTACTGACCACAGCAATCGTGAGGTTGTCTTGTGATGCACTGACCACAGCACTCGTGAGGTTGTCTTATGATGCACTGACCACAGCACTCGTGAGGTTGTCTTGTGATGCACAGACCACAGCACTCGTGAGGTTGTCTTGTGATGTAATGACCGAAGCACTCGTGAGGTTGTCTTGTGATGCACTGCCCACAGCACTCATGAGGTTGTCTTGTGATGCACTGCCCACAGCACTCATGAGGTTGTCTTGTGAGGCACTGACCACAGCATTCGTGAGGTTGTCTTGTGATGTACTGACCACAGCACTCATGAGGTTGTCTTGTGATGCACTGACCACAGCATTCGTGAGGTTGTCTTATGATGCACTGCCCACAGCACTCATGAGGTTGTCTTATGAGGCACTGACCACAGCATTCGTGAGGTTGTCTTGTGATGTACTGACCACAGCACTCGTGAGGTTGTCTTGTGATGCACTGACCACAGCACTCGTGAGGTTGTCTTGTGATGCACTGCCCACTGCACTCATGAGGTTGTCTTGTGAGGCACTGACCACAACATTCGTGAGGTTGTCTTGTGATGTACTGACCACAGCACTCGTGAGGTTGTCTTGTGATGCACTGACCACAGCATTCGTGAGGTTGTCTTGTGATGTACTGACCACAGCACTCGTGAGGTTGTCTTGTGAGGCACTGACCACAGCACTCGTGAGGTTGTCTTGTGATGCACTGACCACAGCATTCGTGAGGTTGTCTTGTGATGTACTGACCACAGCACTCGTGAGGTTGTCTTATGATGCACTGACCACAGCACTCTTGAGGTTGTCTTGTGAGGCACTGACCACAGCACTCTTGAGGTTGTCTTGTGAGGCACTGACCACAGCAACCAGCAGATACTGAAGTAGAATTGACAGTTGTTCTGGACAGTGGAGAGGTAATCACCTCATGGTCGAGGCCTGATGTTTGGGAGGAATGGTCACATTGAAGTCTGATGACCTGGTCTTGTCCATTGTATGTGCACCCAGTGACAATGTCACAGTGAGTGTCCAGTTATGTCCAGTTAGGATTATGGACATTCCTGTCAGGTTGCTGTCCCTGTGCCTTAGCTTGGCTTGGCTTGGCTTGGTGCAGGAGAGAGACCAACCACACCGTGTGATTGATTTAGTTCCATATATTACTAATGAAGAAATGGTCACAAACAAAGCAGTACAATAAGAAGAAATTTGCAAAACTTTCCTACTACACAAATGAGAAAGAGTCGGTTTGATGACAAATCATCATCATAACAAATTGAAGACCAAACAGAAAGAGACACACAAAGACAGACTTGTACATGAAGAGAATGGAAGCTGAGCTGATGCTTGCTCTCATCACCTGACCTTACAGAAGACCATGAAGACAGACAGTTTTCTTTATCAACAGTAATTGTTATCTCAGGATATCATTCTTTATGTGTCAGCCACTGGCAGTGACACAAACAACCACCAGGTGGCAGGGTTGTGAAGACCTGCGGAAACGAACGTTGTAGTTTGCATGCAGACACAGACAGTCATAGGAAGTCACAGGCAGCCACAGACAGTCACAGGAAGTCACAGGCAGCCACAGACAGTCACAGGAAGTCACAGGCAGCCACAGACAGTTACAGGAAGTCACAGGCAGCCTCAAACAGCCACAGACAATCACAGACAGTCACAGACAGGCAAAGACAGTCACAGGAAGACACAGGCAGCCACAAACAGCCACAGACAATCACAGACAGTCACAGAGAGGCACAGACAGTCACAGGAAGTCACAGGCAGCCACAAACAGCCACAGACAATCACAGACAGTCACAGAGAGGCACAGACAGTCACAGGAAGACACAGGCAGCCACAAACAGCCACAGACAACCACAGACAGTCACAGACAGGCAAAGACAGTCACAGGAAGACACAGGCAGCCACAAACAGCCACAGACAATCACAGACAGTCACAGACAGGCACAGACAGTCACAGACAGGCACAGACAGTCACAGGAAGTCAGACATCACCAAATAGTAAATCATATATTAACATATATGCAGGCACACAAAACTGGTATGTTTTATGTCATAGCATGGTTCCACAAGCCAGACTAAATATTATGATTTGTTGTGATTGGCAAACTACAATCACCTGCATTGTATACTTCAGTCTACTGCCAAGTAGAGAATTGTTTTGCTTGCCTTTTGACAGGGCGCTTTTGATTTTAACTTGTTATATATATATATATATATATATATATATATATATATATATATATATATATATATATATAATATATATATACTACTCATTACATCTGTGGCTGTATTAAAGGAAAATCAAATTGCTAGCAGGCAACTTGTAGATACGTACATTTCTAGGAAAATATTCATAGCAGTTCCTTTATTAATGAGATAATGTACTGAATAACACAGTCATAAATAAAGGTTTACGCATCATTGGTGACTTTGAATAATCTCACAAGGCAAAAACTGGCGGCCTCATGAATAGGCGAACAGGTGTTTTTTACTTATCCATTGGGGTCACTTGCATGTGGATGAAAAATGACCGATCATTGAAAAAGTGACGTCCTGGTGTTTGTGAGCTGGGCACCAGCTGGGGAGTAGCAGACGCACAAGGTGCACTTGATGCGAACGTTGCTTTAAGGAGAGAATTTCATTGTGTAAGCAGTTAACTATCTATCAACTGAACCAGTGTGAGGACCAGGTTGCTGATAGCTTGTCAATTTCACTCATGTACACACTGCTATTATGGTAAATGGCATTGGATCAGTACTGTGCACTGCAATCTTGAGTATTTCAAGTAAATTGGATTGTCACGCTCCGGTGAACACAGTAAGTGTGGTCGCAGTATTCAATACAGTGAACCCATTTGCAACATAGCTACCTAACTCGAATCAATACATTCTCAATAATAACACATAAGATTCAATTAAATATAGTGCAAGATTTATGGGTTTTTATGCTCGGTGAGTACTGAACAAGAAATATGGCATAGAAATGTAAAACAGACGACACAGTTTGAAGACACTTATAAAAACATGAAATGAAATATATTATGAAGTATAACATTTGAAAAATACTGCATAAAATATAACTAAAGGTTGGACAAGGCACCAAGTGGTCAATATTGAGGTCAACGTTACAGGCCAAACTAACTAGTTATTTGGTATTTTTATGGAATACTAAAACAGATATGGTAAATTATGTTTTCAGTATGCTGTTTAATTGAACAGCATTGCACAGAACTGTGTCACCGACAGCGCAGTTAGAATTTGTAAAGTATAAAGTAATGGCAAAGAGATTAGGGGAATTTGAAACCATTCAACTGACAGAGCACAGTTGCAAGGAACATAATATTATCCACTCTGTTTCAGCAAATTTGAACATACAGAAAGATATTGTTATGTGCAAAACAACACATCTCTGCACAGACTTCCGACTGTCAAAGTGAAAAAGTAAAGCATAAATAGTAAACAGTCTGAGAAGTGTCTAGGGTTGATGAGGGAACACACATGACAACCAGCCAACAGTTGGGTGACTCCAGGGCCAACAGTTGGGTGACTCCAGGGCCAACAGTTGGGTGACTCCAGGGCCAACAGTTGGGTGACTCCAGGGCCAACAGTTGGGTGACTCCAGGGCCAACAGTTGGGTGACTCCAGGGCCAACAGTTGGGTGACTCCAGGGCCAACAGTTGGGTGACTCCAGGGCCAACAGTTGGGTGACTCCAGGGCCAACAGTTGGGTGACTCCAGGGCCAACAGTTGGGTGACTCCAGGGCCAACAGTTGGGTGACTCCAGGGCCAACAGTTGGGTGACTCCAGGGCCAACAGTTGGGTGACTCCAGGGCCAACAGTTGGGTGACTCCAGGGCCAACAGTTGGGTGACTCCAGGGCCAACAGTTGGGTGACTCCAGGGCCAACAGTTGGGTGACTCCAGGGCCAACAGTTGGGTGACTCCAGGGCCAACAGTTGGGTGACTTCAGGGGCAACAGTTGGGTGACTCCAGGGCCAGATATAAGAGGGAACAGATCTGCAGTGGTAATTATTTTGTTGGTCATATTAATCTTTCCAGACCTGTCAGTTGATCAACCTTGAAATGAATCAGCAATCCACTGGGTAGTAATTTAATCTATACTGAATGATATTTGTGGAGGTGGCTGTCTCCGAGTCCCAGGGCCCCTTGTGTGCTCACAGCAAGGTGAGTGTGATGGCAGGAGGTGTTTTTGTTAATTGCGGTTTATCCATCGTTTGTTTATTTGATGGCTGTAAATGTTTCCTTTGACATGTTCAAGCTTGTGGTATGGTGCAGGATACAGTCACACAGTCAGCTGATTTATGATGTCACAAGGTCTTGAGATAATTGAAATAAATTTTTAATAAATAATTTGCGAAGCATGTGCAGTGGCCTGACTATTTCTGTCAGTGTTCCTGACTATTTCTGTCAGTGT
Source organism: Ridgeia piscesae (assembly GCA_025642075.2). Classification (NCBI taxonomy): domain Eukaryota; kingdom Metazoa; phylum Annelida; class Polychaeta; order Sabellida; family Siboglinidae; genus Ridgeia; species Ridgeia piscesae. The sequence continues at coordinate 156,750 of JAODUO010000280.1, forward strand.
TCCTGACTATTTCTGTCAGTGTTCCTGACTATTTCTGTCAGTGTTCCTGACTATTTCTGTCAGTGTTCCTGACTATTTCTGTCAGTGTTCCTGACTATTTCTGTCAGTGTTCCTGACTATTTCTGTCAGTGTTCCTGACTATTTCTGTCAGTGTTCCTGACTATTTCTGTCAGTGTTCCTGACTATTTCTGTCAGTGTTCCTGACTTTCTGTCAGTGTTCCTGACTATTTCTGTCAGTGTTCCTGACTATTTCTGTCAGTGTTCCTGACTATTTCTGTCAGTGTTCCTGACTATTTCTGTCAGTGTTCCTGACTATTTCTGTCAGTGTTCCTGACTATTTCTGTCAGTGTTCCTGACTATTTCTGTCAGTGTTCCTGACTTTCTGTCAGTGTTCCTGACTATTTCTGTCAGTGTTCCTGACTATTTCTGTCAGTGTTCCTGACTATTTCTGTCAGTGTTCCTGACTATTTCTGTCAGTGTTCCTGACTATTTCTGTCAGTGTTCCTGACTATTTCTGTCAGTGTTCCTGACTATTTCTGTCAGTGTTCCTGACTATTTCTGTCAGTGTTCCTGACTATTTCTGTCAGTGTTCCTGACTATTTCTGTCAGTGTTCCTGACTATTTCTGTCAGTGTTCCTGACTATTTCTGTCAGTGTTCCTGACTATTTCTGTCAGTGTTCCTGACTATTTCTGTCAGTGTTCCTGACTATTTCTGTCAGTGTTCCTGACTTCTGTCAGTGTTCCTGACTTTCTGTCAGTGTTCCTGACTATTTCTGTCAGTGTTCCTGACTATTTCTGTCAGTGTTCCTGACTATTTCTGTCAGTGTTCCTGACTATTTCTGTCAGTGTTCCTGACTATTTCTGTCAGTGTTCCTGACTATTTCTGTCAGTGTTCCTGACTATTTCTGTCAGTGTTCCTGACTATTTCTGTCAGTGTTCCTGACTATTTCTGTCAGTGTTCCTGACTATTTCTGTCAGTGTTCCTGACTATTTCTGTCAGTGTTCCTGACTATTTCTGTCAGTGTTCCTGACTATTTCTGTCAGTGTTCCTGACTATTTCTGTCAGTGTTCCTGACATTTCTGTCAGTGTTCCTGACTTTCTGTCAGTGTTCCTGACTATTTCTGTCAGTGTTCCTGACTATTTCTGTCAGTGTTCCTGACTATTTCTGTCAGTGTTCCTGACTATTTCTGTCAGTGTTCCTGACTATTTCTGTCAGTGTTCCTGACTATTTCTGTCAGTGTTCCTGACTATTTCTGTCAGTGTTCCTGACTATTTCTGTCAGTGTTCCTGACTATTTCTGTCAGTGTTCCTGACTATTTCTGTCAGTGTTCCTGACTATTTCTGTCAGTGTTCCTGACTATTTCTGTCAGTGTTCCTGACTATTTCTGTCAGTGTTCCTGACTATTTCTGTCAGTGTTCCTGACTATTTCTGTCAGTGTTCCTGACTATTTCTGTCAGTGTTCCTGACTATTTCTGTCAGTGTTCCTGACTATTTCTGTCAGTGTTCCTGACTATTTCTGTCAGTGTTCCTGACTATTTCTGTCAGTGTTCCTGACTATTTCTGTCAGTGTTCCTGACTATTTCTGTCAGTGTTCCTGACTATTTCTGTCAGTGTTCCTGACTATTTCTGTCAGTGTTCCTGACTATTTCTGTCAGTGTTCCTGACTATTTCTGTCAGTGTTCCTGACTATTTCTGTCAGTGTTCCTGACTATTTCTGTCAGTGTTCCTGACTATTTCTGTCAGTGTTCCTGACTATTTCTGTCAGTGTTCCTGACTATTTCTGTCAGTGTTCCTGACTATTTCTGTCAGTGTTCCTGACTATTTCTGTCAGTGTTCCTGACTATTTCTGTCAGTGTTCCTGACTATTTCTGTCAGTGTTCCTGACTATTTCTGTCAGTGTTCCTGACTATTTCTGTCAGTGTTCCTGACTATTTCTGTCAGTGTTCCTGACTATTTCTGTCAGTGTTCCTGACTATTTCTGTCAGTGTTCCTGACTATTTCTGTCAGTGTTCCTGACTATTTCTGTCAGTGTTCCTGACTATTTCTGTCAGTGTTCCATGCCTTCACCGATGGGTGTCGCCAGGCTTCTTGGAGACATGCTAGTAGCATTTAATATTAATAATGAGCAATTAGTGAGCACACCAGACCAGGTTAGAACATGTTTGACTGATTCAACATACTTAATACAAAAATGAGATACAACAAATTGCTGATTGAAATGGATGTGTACATACATTTTGGAACATCCACCATATTGATGATGAATTCTTACGTAAACAGTAATTCACAAACAAATAAATATCTGGCACATATGATATCTGGCACAGTCATTGCTAATGAAAACATTACACAGTGCAATACGTATTGTTCCATGTGACTCCAACATGGATCGCCAAAACTTATCAAATCCATTAAGTAACATGTTTGTGCCAAGAATATCACGAGTTCGCCATGAATTGTCATGAGTATGCCATGAAATGTCATGAAAATGCCAAGAAATATTGTCAATATGCCATGAAGTATCATAAGTGTGTCATGAAGTATCATGAGTGTGTCATGAAGTATCACGAATGTGTCATGAAGTATCACGAGTGTGTCATGAAGTATCACGAATGTGTCATGAAGTATCACGAATGTGTCATGAAGTATCACAAGTGTGTCATGAAGTATCACGAGTGTGTCATGAAGTATCACGAATGTGTCATGAAGTATCATGAGTGTGTCATGAAGTATCTTGAGTATGCCATTTTTTATTTAGGAGCTCGGGAGCTCAGCTTAGGGTTAGCCGTTTACCTGTATTTTCAAAGTATGCTCAATTAAGCAATACTATTGAGAAGCGCCCTGGATGACAACGTTCTGTGTTGGTACATCACAGCTGTGTCTGAGATGTTATTAGTAATAATTGCCAGGGTGGAGGATATAAAATACCCATCCTGATAGCCCATAATATCACACATGCTTGTGCTGTAAAAGAGACCAGCATTGAAGTGATATGATTTATGGCCTGTTCTGACTCTCAGGTTAAACTACACATTTCTATGCGACTCAAGGCGCTGGATGACTAGGTCTGTATGCAACATTTGAAGGCAGGTTGATTGGTATGTTGCACAGGTCACAGTTGCTGGCTGTTCACTTGGCCATGTGCTCATAATTATGTAAATGATGTCATGTGGTTAGAACTTGTCATTACCCTGTTGCTATGGGGTGCTGTGTGATGTGGTTAGAACTTGTCATTACCCTGTTGCTATGGGGTGCTGTGTGATGTGGTTAGAACTTGTCATTACCCTGTTGCTATGGGGTGCTGTGTCATGTGGTTAGAACTTGTCATTACCCTGTTACTATGGGGTGCTGTGTGATGTGGTTAGAACTTGTCATTACCCTGTTGCTATGGGGTGATGTGGTTAGAAATTGTCATTACCCTGTTGCTATGGGGTGCTGTGTGATGTGGTTAGAACTTGTCATTACCCTGTTGCTATGGGGTGATGTGGTTAGAACTTGTCATTACCCTGTTGCTATGGGGTGCTGTGTGATGTGGTTAGAACTTGTCATTACCCTGTTGCTATGGGGTGCTGTGTGATGTGGTTAGAACTTGTCATTACCCTGTTGCTATGGGGTGCTGTGTCATGTGGTTAGAACTTGTCATTACCCTGTTACTATGGGGTGCTGTGTGATGTGGTTAGAACTTGTCATTACCCTGTTGCTATGGGGTGATGTGGTTAGAACTTGTCATTACCCTGTTACTATGGGGTGCTGTGTGATGTGGTTAGAACTTGTCATTACCCTGTTGCTATGGGGTGCTGTGTCATGTGGTTAGAACTTGTCATTACCCTGTTGCTATGGGGTGCTGTGTGATGTGGTTAGAACTTGTCATTACCCTGTTGCTATGGGGTGATGTGGTTAGAACTTGTCATTACCCTGTTGCTATGGGGTGCTGTGTGATGTGGTTAGAACTTGTCATTACCCTGTGCTATGGGGTGCTGTGTGATGTGGTTAGAACTTGTCATTACCCTGTTGCTATGGGGTGATGTGGTTAGAACTTGTCATTACCCTGTTGCTATGGGGTGCTGTGTGATGTGGTTAGAACTTGTCATTACCCTGTTACTATGGGGTGCTGTGTGATGTGGTTAGAACTTGTCATTACCCTGTTGTTATGGGGTGCTGTGTTACTTGGCAGACCTGGGGTACAGGTGTGATAAGTTATAAGTTATAGGTAGCCCTACCTGTGAACATCCACGAGTAGTCATCTGTTGGCTTTGGAGACAGGTGAATATTGTGGTGATGGTTGACACCATGTGTACTTAGCTCGCAGTCAAAATGTGACAAGAGTAGTTCTACGTCTAGTACATTTTTGTCATTACGTCTCACTTTTGGTGTAAGAACATTTCTCGCACCAAGATTGTTTATCTAATTTCGCAGTTATCTCTGTGATTGATTGATTTAGATCAGTAATCAATCAGTCACAATCAATCAGTCATAATTGACTGGTATCATTTCAGAAATACGCAAAATTTGTTTTGTGAAAGAAGACACCATTGTTCAGAGCTGACAAAATCACAGCATTCAGAGGCACCAAATTGTAGAAAGACGCAGTGCATAAAATGTATAAATATCAGAGCTGTCAGTATATATTATAGTTGTTATGAGTAGATATATTCATTTTCATCCAGTCACCAGTAAGTGAAATATTATGTTCTATGTTTGTGTCACAGAGCAGACCTCCACTAAACAGTAATGTCATCTTGCTGGCACACGTTTCTAAAAGTAGCTGCAAACTTACTAGTTATGTAATCAATCGATCACGAATCGGTTTGTGCAAACTGATGATTGCTGCTGAAGATGAGCCTGATTCTAAATATGCCAATTAGAGTAACCAATGACACTGGTGACCCAAACAGTGGTTTGCAATACAATTACAGTTGTTACCATAATAAATCAAATATTTTTATCAAATAATGCAGTATCCTGAAACTGCTGTTATCACATGAAATATACAGCAGCCAATCTGACGTTTCTTTGAACAAAATAAAACAGTTTAGACAAGTATGGTTGGAACACAATGTTAACAGTTATCAATGCCACAAATGCAACTACTAGATGAGAGATTCGATTACATTATTATGGATTAATTATGTTGTCTTTTTAGCAGTTAAAAGCCCTGGAAATGTTGGACATTTTGTGAATATTTTGTTTAATTTAGATTAAATACTAAATGTTTTCAGTTGTGTACATTTTGCCGTCTAAGTTTACTCGGGTTCACAATAATATTATGTTCATGCTGAGAGAGAAATGAGAAATGTATCTTGAGAGATACAGTTGACCAGCCCATGGTGAAGGTGAAGGTTGACTGAAGGCGTCCTGTAACCTGCTTCGATTATAGCTGTCACTATTCACTTGTAAATGGTGCACTGGCCCACACAGACAGTAAAGGTTCAAGCGCTAATTGATATTAATTGTCCACTAAATAACCTGCTGTTGTGTGGCAATGATGGATGTTAGGTGGGGACAGACCATATTTGTGATGCACTGGGTTTACATTGCTTCTATCTTCTATAGTCCCTTGAAGTTGTTTTATGGAAATATTTTAGAATTATTTTATATTTATTATAATTATTGTTTTAAGTTCTAGATATTGTGACAATATCACACTTAAAATTGCAAAAAAATAGACAATTTGACCCGTACAGGCTGTCAACATTTGACTGTCCGAGGTCTGATCATAACATAATGACGTATGCACGATGAGCACTTTATACTTAATATTATTGTTTTAAAACCGTAATTGATTTACAATGTAAGATATGTGTGAGCTCGTGTGTGTGCGTGCGCGTGCGTGTGCGTGTGTGTGTGAGCTCGTGTGTATGTGTGTTTGTGCCTATGAGGTATGCATGTACCTGTCAGGTGTGTGTGCCTGTGAGGTATGCATGTGCCTATGAGCTGTGTGTGTGTCTGTGAGGTATGTATGTGCATGTGAGGTGTGGGTGTGCCTGTGAGGTATTCATGTGCCTATGAGGTGTGTCTGTGAGGTATGCATGTGCCCACGAGGTGTGTGTGTGTGTGTGTGTGTGTGTGTGTGTTTGTGCCTATGAGGTATGCATGTTCCTGTGAGGTGTGTTGCCTTTGAGATATGTATTTGTCTGTGAGGTGTGTGTGCCTGTGAGGTATATATGTGCCTGTGAGGTGTGTGTGTGTGTTGTGTGTGTGTGTGTGTGTGTGTGTGTGTGTGTGTGTGTGTGTGTGTGTGTGTGTGTGTGTGTGTGTGTGTGTGTGTGTGTGTGTGTGTGTGTGTGTGTGTGTGTGTGTGTGTGTGTGTGTGTGTGTGTGTGTGTGTGTGTGTGTGTGTGTGTGTGTGTGTGTGTGTGTGTGTGTGTGTGTGTGTGTGTGTGTGTGTGTGTGTGTGTGTGTGTGTGTGTGTGTGTGTGTGTGTGTGTGTGTGTGTGTGTGTGTGTGTGTGTGTGTGTGTGTGTGTGTGTGTGTGTGTGTGTGTGTGTGTGTGTGTGTGTGTGTGTGTGTGTGTGTGTGTGTGTGTGTGTGTGTGTGTGTGTGTGTGTGTGTGTGTGTGTGTGTGTGTGTGTGTGTGTGTGTGTGTGTGTGTGTGTGTGTGTGTGTGTGTGTGTGTGTGTGTGTGCCTATGAGGTGTGTGTATGTGCCTGGGTGTGTGTGTGTGTGTGTGTGTGTGTGTGGTGTGTGTGTGTGTGTGTGTGTGGCCTGTGGTGTGTGTGTGTGTGTGTGTGCCTGTGAGGTGTGTGTGTGTGCCTGTGAGATGTGTCTGTGAGGTGTGTGTGTGCCTGTGAGGTGTGTATGTGCCTGTGGGGTGTGTGTATATGCCTGTGAGGTATGTGTGCCTGTGAGGTATGTATGTGCTTGTGACATATGCATGTGCCCATGATGTGTCTGTGTGCCTGTGAGGTGTGTTTGCCTGTGAGGTATGTATGTGCCTGTGAGGTATGCATGTGCCTGTGATACATTTATGTGCCTGTGATGTATTTATTTGCCTGTGAGGTGCTGCCTTGTGCATATTAGCATACAAAATTGCACTGAGCACCCCATATCTAGGTTTGGGTATACACATATTTGGACCCCATTTTTGCTGTTGGGATCCAATTTTTCAGACCCTGAGAACTGTTGAGTAAATCAGAAAATCTCAGTTGGAAAAACATCCTGGTGTACTGCAGCTCCCCCTGAGATGATAAACACGATTTGTTTTTTCCTGGCTGTTTATTTTGATGCGGCGGCCATATAGTTGTAAGGATGAAGTGATTCCTGCTGTTTACTTTGACGCGGCGGCCATACAGATGTAAGGATGAAGTGATTCCTGCTGTTTACTTTGACGCGGCGGCCATACAGTTGTAAGGATTAAGTGATTCCTGCTGTTTACTTTGACGCGGCGGCCATACAGTTGTAAGGATGAAGTGATTCCTGCTGTTTACTTTGACGCGGCGGCCGTACAGTTGTAAGGATGAAGTGATTCCTGCTGTTTACTTTGACGCGGCGGCCATACAGTTGTAAGGATGAAGTGATTCCTGCTGTTTACTTTGACGCGGCGGCCGTACAGTTGTAAGGATGAAGTGATTCCTGCTGTTTACTTTGACGCGCGGCCATACAGTTGTAAGGATGAAGTGATTCCTGCTGTTTACTTTGACGCGGCGGCCGTACAGTTGTAAGGATGAAGTGATTCCTGGCTGTTTACTTTGACGCGGCGGCCATACAGTTGTAAGGATGAAGTCATTCCTGCTGTTTACTTTGACGCGGCGGCCATACAGTTGTAAGGATGAAGTGATTCCTGCTGTTTACTTTGACGCGGCGGCCGTACAGTTGTAAGGATGAAGTGATTCCTGGCTGTTTACTTTGACGCGCGGCCGTACAGTTGTAAGGATGAAGTGATTCCTGCTGTTTACTTTGACGCGGCGGCCATACAGTTGTAAGGATGAAGTGATTCCTGCTGTTTACTTTGACGCGGCGGCCGTACAGATGTAAGGATGAAGTGATTCCTGCTGTTTACTTTGAGTCGGCGGCCGTACAGTTGTAAGGATGAAGTGATTCCTGCTGTTTACTTTGACGCGGCGGCCATACAGATGTAAGGATGAAGTGATTCCTGGCTGTTTACTTTGACGCGGCAGCCATACAGTTGTAAGGATGAAGTGATTCCTGCTGTTTACTTTGACGCGGCGGCCATACAGATGTAAGGATGAAGTGATTCCTGCTGTTTACTTTGACGCGGCGGCCATACAGTTGTAAGGATGAAGTGATTCCTGCTGTTTACTTTGACGCGGCGGCCGTACAGATGTAAGGATGAAGTGATTCCTGCTGTTTACTTTGACGCGGCGCCATACAGATGTAAGGATGAAGTGATTCCTGCTGTTTACTTTGACGCGGCGGCCATACAGATGTAAGGATGAAGTGATTCCTGCTGTTTACTTTGACGCGGCGGCCATACAGTTGTAAGGATGAAGTGATTCCTGCTGTTTACTTTGACGCGGCGGCCGTACAGTTGTAAGGATGAAGTGATTCCTGCTGTTTACTTTGACGACGCGGCCATACAGTTGTAAGGATGAAGTGATTCCTGCTGTTTACTTTGACGCGGCGACCATACAGATGTAAGGATGAAGTGATTCCTGCTGTTTACTTTGACGCGGCGGCCATACAGTTGTAAGGATGAAGTGATTCCTGCTGTTTACTTTGACGCGGCGGCCGTACAGATGTAAGGATGAAGTGATTCCTGGCTGTTTACTTTGACGCGGCGGCCATACAGTTGTAAGGATGAAGTGATTCCTGCTGTTTACTTTGACGCGGCGGCCGTACAGTTGTAAGGATGAAGTGATTCCTGCTGTTTACTTTGACGCGGCGGCCGTACAGTTGTAAGGATGAAGTGATTCCTGCTGTTTACTTGACGCGGCAGCCTACAGTTGTAAGGATGAAGTGATTCCTGCTGTTTACTTTGACGCGGCGGCCATACAGTTGTAAGGATGAAGTGATTCCTGGCTGTTTACTTTGACGCGGCGGCCGTACAGTTGTAAGGATGAAGTGATTCCTGCTGTTTACTTTGACGACACGGCCATACAGTTGTAAGGATGAAGTGATTCCTGCTGTTTACTTTGACGCGGCGGCCATACAGATGTAAGGATGAAGTGATTCCTGCTGTTTACTTTGACGCGGCGGCCGTACAGTTGTAAGGATGAAGTGATTCCTGCTGTTTACTTTGACGCGGCGGCCATACAGTTGTAAGGATGAAGTGATTCCTGCTGTTTACTTTGACGCGGCGGCCGTACAGTTGTAAGGATGAAGTGATTCCTGCTGTTTACTTTGACGCGGCGGCCATACAGTTGTAAGGATGAAGTGATTCCTGCTGTTTACTTTGACGCGGCGGCCGTACAGTTGTAAGGATGAAGTGATTCCTGGCTGTTTACTTTGACGCGGCGGCCGTACAGTTGTAAGGATGAAGTGATTCCTGCTGTTTACTTTGACGCGGCGGCCTACAGTTGTAAGGATGAAGTGATTCCTGGCTGTTTACTTTGACGCGGCGGCCGTACAGTGTAAGGATGAAGTGATTCCTGCTGTTTACTTTGACGCGCGGCCATACAGTTGTAAGGATGAAGTGATTCCTGCTGTTTACTTTGACGCGGCGGCCATACAGATGTAAGGATGAAGTGATTCCTGCTGTTTACTTTGATGCGGCGGCCGTACAGTTGTAAGGATGAAGTGATTCCTGCTGTTTACTTTGACGCGGCGGCCATACAGTTGTAAGGATGAAGTGATTCCTGCTGTTTACTTTGACGCGGCGGCCATACAGTTGTAAGGATGAAGTGATTCCTGCTGTTTACTTTGACGCGGCGGCCATACAGTTGTAAGGATGAAGTGATTCCTGCTGTTTACTTTGACGCGGCGGCCGTACAGTTGTAAGGATGAAGTGATTCCTGGTGTTTACTTTGACGCGGCGGCCGTACAGTTGTAAGGATGAAGTGATTCCTGCTGTTTACTTTGACGCGGCAGCCATACAGTTGTAAGGATGAAGTGATTCCTGGCTGTTTACTTTGACGCGGCGGCCATACAGATGTAAGGATGAAGTGATTCCTGCTGTTTACTTTGACGCGGCGGCCGTACAGTTGTAAGGATGAAGTGATTCCTGCTGTTTACTTTGACGCGGCGCCATACAGTTGTAAGGATGAAGTGATTCTGCTGTTTACTTTGACGCGGCGCCTACAGTTGTAAGGATGAAGTGATTCCTGCTGTTTACTTTGACGCGGCGGCCATACAGATGTAAGGATGAAGTGATTCCTGCTGTTTACTTTGACGCGCGGCCGTACAGTTGTAAGGATGAAGTGATTCCTGCTGTTTACTTTGACGCGGCGGCCATACAGTTGTAAGGATGAAGTGATTCCTGCTGTTTACTTTGACGCGGCGGCCGTACAGTTGTAAGGATGAAGTGATTCCTGCTGTTTACTTTGACGCGGCCGTACAGTTGTAAGGATGAAGTGATTCCTGCTGTTTACTTTGACGCGGCGGCCATACAGATGTAAGGATGAAGTGATTCCTGCTGTTTACTTTGACGCGGCAGCCATACAGTTGTAAGGATGAAGTGATTCTGCTGTTTACTTTGACGCGGCGGCCTACAGTTGTAAGGATGAAGTGATTCCTGCTGTTTACTTTGACGCGCGCCTACAGTTGTAAGGATGAAGTGATTCCTGCTGTTACTTTGACGCGGCGCCTACAGTGTAAGGATGAAGTGATTCTGTGTTTACTTTGAGCGGCGGCGTACAGATGTAAGGATGAAGTGATTCCTGCTGTTTACTTTGACGCGGCGCCATACAGATGTAAGGATGAAGTGATTCCTGCTGTTTACTTTGACGCGGCGGCCATACAGATGTAAGGATGAAGTGATTCCTGCTGTTTACTTTGACGCGGCGGCCGTACAGTTGTAAGGATGAAGTGATTCCTGCTGTTTACTTTGACGCGCGGCCATACAGTTGTAAGGATGAAGTGATTCCTGCTGTTTACTTTGACGCGGCGGCCATACAGATGTAAGGATGAAGTGATTCCTGCTGTTTACTTTGACGCGCGGCCTACAGTGTAAGGATGAAGTGATTCCTGCTGTTTACTTTGACGCGCGGCCATACAGTTGTAAGGATGAAGTGATTCCTGCTGTTTACTTTGACGCGCGGCCATACAGTTGTAAGGATGAAGTGATTCCTGCTGTTTACTTTGACGCGGCGCCATACAGTTGTAAGGATGAAGTGATTCCTGCTGTTTACTTTGACGCGGCGGCCATACAGATGTAAGGATGAAGTGATTCCTGGCTGTTTACTTTGACGCGGCGCCATACAGTTGTAAGGATGAAGTGATTCCTGCTGTTTACTTTGACGCGGCGGCCGTACAGTTGTAAGGATGAAGTGATTCCTGCTGTTTACTTTGACGCGGCAGCCATACAGTTGTAAGGATGAAGTGATTCCTGCTGTTTACTTTGACGCGGCGGCCGTACAGTATGTAAGGATGAAGTGATTCCTGTGTTTACTTTGACGGGCGCCATACAGTGTAAGGATGAAGTGATTCCTGCTGTTTACTTTGACGCGGCGACCATACAGATGTAAGGATGAAGTGATTCCTGCTGTTTACTTTGACGCGGCGGCCGTACAGTTGTAAGGATGAAGTGATTCCTGCTGTTTACTTTGACGACGCGGCCATACAGATGTAAGGATGAAGTGATTCCTGCTGTTTACTTTGACGCGGCGCCTACAGTGTAAGGATGAAGTGATTCCTGCTGTTTACTTTGACGCGGCGGCCATACAGTTGTAAGGATGAAGTGATTCCTGCTGTTTACTTTGACGCGGCGGCCGTACAGATGTAAGGATGAAGTGATTCCTGGTGTTTACTTTGACGTGGCGGCCATACAGTTGTAAGGATGAAGTGATTCCTGCTGTTTACTTTGACGCGGCGGCCATACAGTTGTAAGGATGAAGTGATTCCTGCTGTTTACTTTGACGCGCGGCCGTACAGATGTAAGGATGAAGTGATTCCTGCTGTTTACTTTGACGCGGCGACCATACAGATGTAAGGATGAAGTGATTCCTGCTGTTTACTTTGACGCGGCGGCCATACAGTTGTAAGGATGAAGTGATTCCTGGCTGTTTACTTTGACGCGGCGGCCGTACAGTTGTAAGGATGAAGTGATTCCTGGCTGTTTACTTTGACGCGGCGGCCATACAGTTGTAAGGATGAAGTGATTCCTGCTGTTTACTTTGATGCGGCGGCCGTACAGATGTAAGGATGAAGTGATTCCTGCTGTTTACTTTGACGCGGCAGCCATACAGTTGTAAGGATGAAGTGATTCCTGCTGTTTACTTTGACGCGGCGGCCATACAGATGTAAGGATGTAGTGATTCCTGGCTGTTTACTTTGACGCGGCGGCCGTACAGTTGTAAGGATGAAGTGATTCCTGCTGTTTACTTTGATGACGCGGCCATACAGTTGTAAGGATGAAGTGATTCCTGCTGTTTACTTTGACGCGGCGGCCATACAGATGTAAGGATGAAGTGATTCCTGCTGTTTACTTTGACGCGGCGGCCGTACAGTTGTAAGGATGAAGTGATTCCTGCTGTTTACTTTGACGCGGCGGCCATACAGTTGTAAGGATGAAGTGATTCCTGCTGTTTACTTTGACGCGGCGGCCATACAGTTGTAAGGATGAAGTGATTCCTGCTGTTTACTTTGACGCGGCGGCCATACAGTTGTAAGGATGAAGTGATTCCTGCTGTTTACTTTGACGCGGCGGCGTACAGTTGTAAGGATGAAGTGATTCCTGGTGTTTACTTTGACGCGGCGGCCGTACAGTTGTAAGGATGAAGTGATTCCTGCTGTTTACTTTGACGCGGCAGCCGTACAGTTGTAAGGATGAAGTGATTCCTGGCTGTTTACTTTAACGCGGCGGCCGTACAGTTGTAAGGATGAAGTGATTCCTGCTCTTTACTTTGACGCGGCGGCCGTACAGTTGTAAGGATGAAGTGATTCCTGCTGTTTACTTTGACGCGGCGGCCGTACAGTTGTAAGGATGAAGTGATTCCTGCTGTTTACTTTGACGCGCGGCCTACAGTTGTAAGGATGAAGTGATTCCTGCTGTTTACTTTGAGCGGCGCGTACAGTTGTAAGGATGAAGTGATTCCTGGCTGTTTACTTTGACGCGGCGGCCGTACAGTTGTAAGGATGAAGTGATTCCTGCTGTTTACTTTGACGCGGCGGCCGTACAGTTGTAAGGATGAAG